>JAODPA010150046.1:0-10041 GCA_025585075.1 Nepenthes mirabilis
CGTTCTCGTTTTATTTCTCTTATTTTCATCGAAGTTTTCTCCCTCTTTCGCTTCTAGTACGCGAATCCCAAAACCATGGCATCGGAAGCCCCTAGATCTACTGTTTCGTCCCATTCGTACATGGGTAGCCTGATTAGCTTGACCTCCAAGTCCGATATCCGTTATGAAGGCATTCTCTTCAGCATCAATCCCGAAGAATCCAGCATTGGACTCCGCAATGGTATGTTTTTCGCCTTTTCGTTTAATCGTAGAATATTTCTGCTTGTTTATGTCAGAATGCTGTTTCTCCTCCGTTTCTATGAAAAATACTCTGTGATATGTGTTGTAGATCACTTTCCGGGAAAAAAAAAAAGATATAGGATGTAGCTCGTCTTAACTCTTGTGGTCGGAGGCTATCGTGAGAATTATGGGATTTTGTTTCTATTTGAATTTGCTTTTCAGGATATTTCATCTTCTTTTACGTTGGTTCCATCCTTGCGTCTATTTCTGTTGTTGATAGTTGTGGTTACTCCAATTTTTATCCCTTTCCCGTAGCAATTTGACATTTCTATCTTTTTCTGTAATTATGATGGTGCATTTAGGTGATAACGGCTCCCTAGCTGCTTTGTAGATTTATTTGGTTGGTGCCATACTATGTTTTCCGCTTGCAGATTGTTGGAATGCCTACTTGGTTAACCAATTGTTGCAGCTAATTATATTATGTACAGAAATGATATTCTTGCTAGATTAATGCAGCTAATTATATACAAGAATAAAATTTGTTCTTACAGGATTGATGAAATGACGCATTTTATTTTTTCGGGATCGGTGAAACTAATTAAATATTTTGAAATAACATAAGGCTCATAAAATCCATTAAGTGACAGGTCTGTGCTGCTAATTGGATCTTTTGTGGGATAATCCCAAATTTTATAGATAAATTAATCTCATCATGTTGTCCAATCCGCTGGGTCATTCAATCTTGTTGCATATAGAATATACAATCTGCTTCATTACTTTTTTCCCCCTTCATTCTCTTGCTTTGCTTCAATTTTTAGTGTTCTATGGTTGACGATCTTATTTTGGCTATGCTTTTTTATAACTAGTAGGGAGATAATGCATCTATCTTACTCTCCATCTATGATTCTCTGAATGTGCCCATGTTGCAACATATTTAGCAGTTATTGTTAGTTGGAATTCCGAGATATCGATGTACAAGTCCAGAACCACTAATGTTATCTGGACTGCAACATGCGTATGCTTCTTTCTCCAACTAAGAAGATTGGAAAGCCTCCATTAATACGTTTGAATTTGCATTACTTATGCTAGTCAACATTAATGTAATGGTGTGTTTGCTCTGCCCAATCGTTGCAAAAAATGCCTTTTCTGTTGGAAGTTGTTTTCTTGTTGTCTCTTCTTGAATAGAGTATAATGGTGGAAGAGACTTCTATATAGTCATCCCCACATATTGGGACTTATGGCATTGATGATGCTGATGAGAGGGGTTGGTTTCCAATATAGTATGAATAGATTAGATGCCTAGATATTAGTTGGTAGACTCTACATTGGGTCATCAACTGTTTAGAATTCTGAATGCTTATTTGGGGTATAATCAAATTCAAATGAAAAAAAAGATGACTTCATGACAAATCAAGATATACGCTATTACAAGGTTATGCTCTTCAACTTAAAAAATGCTGGAACAACTTATCAAAGGTTAGTAAATAAAATATTTGAGCAATAGGTGAACCTAAACATGGAAGTCTACATGAATATGTTGGTCAAACACATATATGCTAATGATCAGATCAAAGAACTGGCAGTGACATTTGATGTACTTTAGACTTATCGGATGAAGCTGAGCCCCAAGTGTATATTCACAGTTGCTTGTGGAATGTTCCTAGGTTTCATAGTCTCTCGGTGTGGCATAGAAAATAATTTGAAGAAAATTAAAGCCATTATAGATATGGAGCTGCCAATATATGTCAAAGGCATTCAACAGCTTATCGGGCGCTTAGCAACATTGCTGCGCTTTATGACCATGCCAGCAAAAGAATATCTGCCATTCCTTAAGGGCTTGAGAGAGACAAAATGAATAGCTTTAGGTGGGCTGATGAGTGCCAGCAAGCCTTCAAGGATCCAAAGGAATATTTTGCACATCTTCTCTTGTTGACTTGTCCTAAAAAGTGCAAAGATCTATACTTATTTCTTGCCATTTCGGACATGGATTTGAACACTGTTTTGTTCAAAGAAGAATTAAGGGTATAGTGGCCGATATATTATGTTAGCGAGATCCTGGCAGTTTCTAAAACTTGGTAAACTCAAACCGAGATTACTGCACTGGCCATGATCTTTGCCTCCGGAAAGTTCCAACCCTACTTCCAAACTTACAAGATTGTGATCTTGACTAATCGGTCCTTATGGAAGATCCTTCACAAGCTAGAAGCATATGGTTGATTAATTGAAAGGTCTATTGAGCTAAGTGAGTTTGATTTAAAATTTCAGGATTGACCTTTAGTGAAAGGTCAGACTCACACAGGCTTTATCATTAAGACAACCACCTCGGATTCACTAGAACAAACCACAGAAGAAGAATCATTGGAATCTCTCTATGGCTCCACATTAATGGAATGTCTTATCAGATGGGCAGCAAAGCAAGAGTAATCCTAACCTCCTTGGAGGAATTAGAGTTCAAATACTCAATCACATTGGGATTCTTGACAACTATGTGGCCAAGTATGAAGCTCTTTTCACCAGCTTGAAGTTAGCCAAAGAACGATCTGTCAAAAATTTGTCTATATACAACAATTTTAAACTTGTAGTCAACCAAGTACTGGCTAACTTTGAAGTGAACCTCTTGGACTTAGCAAAGTATTTAAACAAAGTCGAGATCCTCTTGTTAGCTCTCGAAAAATATGAACTATTCACATCTCCCGCGAAGAAAACTGGAAAGGAAATTGTCTTTCCAACATGGCAACTTCAGGGAATTTGGAGCAATATGGCCAGGACATGAGAGAAGTTCTCAAAAGACTCAGCATAGAAGAGTAGGTTGATATATGGTCGAGGTTTTGAATGAAAATAATTTGGATGAGTTCATATCTAGAGTATTTGATCCAGCAAGTTATCAAATAACCAGTTAGTAGCCATACAGATGGCAAAAATGGGAAGTTGGTATAAATCATAGATGGATCATTATACCGTTGAAACTATTCCGTTACATATATGCGATGTTTGACCTTGACAGAAGCCAACTATGCACTTTGAGAAGTGTACTTCAGCTTCTGTAAGGTGCATTTAGGAATAACAAACCTAGCCTTAAAAATTATGGGGCAACGATACTTATGTCCGATAATGTAGCATGATGCCATCGAATTCATGAGGAAATGCAACAGATGCCAGATCCAAGGAAACATCCAAAATCCAACCTCGCAGAACTGAAGGTCCTTCAGGCTCCTTAGCTCTTTGTATAGTGGGGGCTGGATATATTAAGACCATTTCATGTGGCATCTGGGTAGTGCAAATTCATCGTAGTCATCATCTATTACTTCACCAAATGGGTGAAAGTTTATCCATTGATCAATATAATGTAACAAAATGTGACAAAATCTTTGTGTCATAACATCATTTGCAAAGTCAAAATTTTAAAAGTCATAGTTATTGACAATGGTACTCAAAATTTTTAGGAAGAAGTTCATGAGATATTGTCGAGGCCTTAGAATCTTCTTCGTCCATACCTCAGTTTCATATCCATAGACAATGAGTAAACATAAAAAACCAATTGAACAATCATCAATGGATTGAAGACCAAGTTAGACAAAGCCAGGGAGCCTGGATGGATGAACTCATAGCAATACTTTAGGCATACTAGACAACTCTTAGGGAAACTACTCCAGAAACACCATACTGCTTATGTTTTGGCACAGAGGTAGTGATCCATGTAAAGATAGGATTACCGAGTTATCGAGTGACTAACTTCAACCAAATGTAGAATTTTAGTTTCTGAGGCAAAATCTAGACCTTCTTGAAGAAGCTAGAGATGTGACAATGATTTGGATCACAGCCACATCGTAGTGTGGTATTACAATTAAAAGATGAAGGTGTGAGCATCGAAATAGTCAACTTAGTACCAAGGAGTATTGAGGCCTATGGAAAAATAACACGCATGAATAAGTTATCTCCTGCACGGAAAGGTCCATTTCTAGTGTCCACCGTACTTCAAAATGGGACGTATAAACTATGGTTTCTTGCTGAAAAATTAGTCTCACAAATATGAAATGCTATTCAGCTGAAAAAGTACTGTCAGTGATAGTTCCGTCTAAGAATATAGAGGTAATCCCTACCCACTACTCTTAAATGATTATACGATTCTGTTATTCTAAGCTAATTAATAAAATGAACTCTTTTCAAATTCTATTCAATTATGTATGCTTGTATGTTTTTTTTAATTGTTGTACGTACAAACAACTTAGACCAAGATTGACATTTGAGTTAGACAATTGGTTTATACCCATTGTCTACTAAAAACACCGGCCTTAATGGGCAGTCACTTAAGTTGTAGGTCTAATGAGACCATACAACCACAAGGATGGTTAGACACCATTATACTCAAAGGCTCGGGGGCCTGAGACTTGGAAATCCAATGCCTGCAAAATGGGTAGAAGTTCATCAAGACTCAACTATAAGGATAGTCACCTGGCTACTAAACCTCGGGGACACATTAAACGCGTAAGTAGCAATAGAAACTAGCGCATGCAATGCACATTCGGTCACATGGTGAAGGACTGGGGTCCATATGGCCCAGCAATGATAATCTAATGATTTAGCTGCACATATAGCAATTAGATGATTGAAATACTGAAATACTTCTACGTCCCAGGGCTGAGAAGTTGTCATCTATCACACATTCATATGGAATGTTTGACAAGTCACTGAATAAACATACATGTATATCACCAGATTATTGAGTTAGCTGTCTAGACATGCAAACAACAACAAGGTATTTCGATTAGATCATGAATTGAAATAAAACCTTTACTTTAATATGATAAAATTACTATAACATACAAATGTCGAACTGTTTAACATAGTTACAATCCTGAGGTTGGAGGGTTCAAAGAATTCCTGGCTTGCGAAGTACCAGCTCTCAGCACTTAAGAGGTGATACATTCCCCTAAATCATGGATTGCAGCAACATTGATAATCCTAGCGTCGCTCGAATCAAGCCAACCTAAAGGGAAATCAGGTGCCATTGAGGATATTAGATTCCTGCATAGATTAATTCCCTCATTGAAACAGGCTTCCAAAAGGGAACTAATCTCATTGGGATGCATGCTCCTCTGAAGTTCCACAGCAAGCTTGATGCAAGCAACCCTTTGCTCTTCAGCAGCATGCTCAACTACTGAAGCCCAGTGAACAGCCTCAGAAATCCTATCCTCAGCAAGACCAAGACGGGAAGAAATTTCAAACTCAGAGACTTTAACCTCAGCAGCTATATTTCGGTCTTCAACAGTGTTGATCCTTTGTAAGATTGGCACGGTCGTCAGCAGCCATGCCCTCCTTATCCATTTCGATACTTCCTTCTTTAACTCTTTGGCTCCCCCTTGGCCACAGTGGCCCTTGACATCAGGGTCTCAACCACCTCAGGTCAAACTGAAGATTTGGTCAATTGATCCATCTCATGCTCTAGGAAAAAGATTCCATCAGTAACTTGGTCAAATAGTGCTAAAGACTGCATTAAGATTAAAGTTGGTTGAGATGATATTGAAATGACACATAGATCTTAATTGAAGGAAAAGTACAAACCTCACATATGAGGGCCAGACCCTTCTCCAACCGAAGTCTGGATGATGGATTTGCAGCCCAGGAACCATAAGAAAAAGTTTGAGGCATGAAGCTTATCAGAGAGGCTGGTTGAGGAGCTGAATATTTGAGTTGATCTGCTGCTCGCTGAAATAGGAGATGCTGATGACAGCTCAACAGTTTGAGCAAGTGAACGAGCAGGATCAGCAGACAAGCTGTTGACAAAACTTTGACCAAGAAAGCCAATGTAAACAACTAAAGCCCATTCCCCGGGAGTGGACTCTTCTGGATTATTGGACTGATTAGGAGACCTGCATCCAGTTGGAGTAAAACTAGGGGAATCATCCCCTGCCTCTTCAACAACACCTTCCAGGAAAACATCCTCAACTCGGAAAACCTAGGTTCTGTTGACGGAGCTACAGTAGAAAGAGGTGGAATGGCAAAACTTACTTGTTGAAGTACCAACAGCAAAGAGATGGATGCTGGCAACTTCTCACTAATTTTCTTCTCTACCTCATATCGGGAAAGGTCAGTGTCTATCTCCCTTTCCCATGAGTTACTATTCCTCTCCAGTGAGGCCACTGAATGCACCGCCGGGATATCAATCTGAGGACTATACAAACTATCCTTGTTAATAATGTCCAACCCGGAAGATTGTAGGTAATCCCTATTTTCTTCTTCCTAGAGGGAGATGAGATATCACTAACAGAAGAATCCCCCAAAACAATGTAACACCCGGCACGAAAAAATGTTGTATCTGTCAAAAATTCATTCGTCCTTCACACTTCATTTAGATGCTGGGTGATCAAATTTGTCTTTGATTTTACAAGACTCTTCTCCTTCTCACTCACAGAACCTGAATAAGCAGCATCGAAAAGTCCCGAGTGTTAAGACAAGGGCCAGTTGGAATGCACACTAACAGAGAAGAATCAGTTCTTCTAATTCTTCATAGTTTCTGGGTTTCTATCCCTTATGCTACAACAAGGAGTCAGAGACACCCAATCATTGTCCTATAAAAATCTAAAAATGGCTTCACGACCTCAGCAATCAACTTGTGGTTATTCTGTCTAAAAAAATATGCACAAGGTCACCAGGTAATAGATGGCATTAGGGTGAAGTGGTGCAAATGGTATCTTAAATGCATCCATGACTTTGATAAGTTCCTTCACAAAAGGGTGACAGAGCTCACTCTTTAAATGGGCCTTTTATATCTTAAATAACCCTCACTAGGGAATGAGGCCCTATCCTCTGACTCAGGAACGACAGAAGCAATGGAAGAATGAATGTTATACCTCTCATAAATGGAATCAACATTAGATTGCATAAGAATGGAGGCAATATCATTAATGGAATCAGCATTATACCTCTCATAAATGTTATACCTCAAGTGCTTTTGAACTCTCAATCCGGCGTGACACCATGGATGAATAAGGAAAATGACGGTTGAAGCTCTATCAATCAATTCTGATGCAGAGCATTCATGATGGTCCTGATGTAATCAATCTTTCCGCTAACCAGCAATCCTATCGTTGCTAGGATAGTTGCGATCTGTCCAGGGCCAATTGACAGTCAAGTGAGCCCCCTCAAGATTTGAAATCAACTCGGAAAGACGATTATGAGCCCTGTAAAATTTCTAACCAGCTCAGATTCATCAATCCCGAGTTAAAATCAAGTGAGGGGCCCGGATTGTCAAAGGATCGAACTATCAGTTACACAGCCGAAGGATCGGATGATTTATTATGAAGGCCTATCTGGTGGCTTGCTGACTAGATGGCCGTCTCAGAACAGATTAATATTTAATTGACCGATTAATCAAATCCGAAGCAACTACTGATGTTCAAAAGAGGGTGCAAAAGTTCAAACAAGATTAACTAATTAACAGTCATATCTATGCACAAAAGCAAAAATAAATTATAATATTTTATTAAATTTTACTCAGAAGCTTGTACAATTTATAGTATCTCCAGATAGATACATCAACACAGGTCCGAAGCAAGGGGAAAGAAACACTGAGCTGATGGCACCACAAGAACTGTTGCTATGAACTCCTACCAGATCACCATCTCCGTTTCCATCATCAACACTCTTTGACAAGAGTTAGGGATCTGAGAGCAATTTTATTTCATAGGTAACCTAGAACCACATCAAGGAAGTAAGCTGACGAGCCCAGTAACTGAGAGGACCCAGTTGGCTAATGGATTGTCACTCCCATCAGTGCCTTGAGGAACTAATTGTGAGTTGAGATATCAGTCCAAGCCGTTATAGCGACTCGTCCAGCATAAGAGGAAACAGTTGGATGATGTCTAGGGCTGTCTTCTAATGCACAGTCCTTCCCATAGGAGTTAGATTGGAGGACAAGAAAACCAACTGGACCACCAACTGCTTCCACCAGCTTGGGAAGAGACAACATTCCAACGGGCGGTGCCACCTCCAAGAAGGGAACCAAGATGACCCCTGGTCTAAAAGAAGGAAACTAAGACATTTTTCATCACCAACACCTTAGAAGAATGTGTCTTCATAGAAAAGTATCTTTTACTCCTATTTAGAAAGAATTCCTCAGAAGAAAGTTTGATCGAAAAGACCTCACAAACTTTATTGGTTTGAGAAGTCAGAAGGATTAGTGTGAAGAAAACTTAAAGCCAAGCCGACCATTTTATTGGTAGAGAAATGAATACAAAGCGCATCACTTTAGGTAACAAACTAGGCTAGTTGTAACACACTCTTTGACTAACGGGCGAATTGAATGTAGAGAATATCTGCAAAGATGACTAGTCAAAGCACAGTAAATGAGTGATGTATCAGACATGAGCTAATGGCACTAGTTATTAAGCGATTCTTTGGGAAGAAGCTTAGAGAAATAGTCAAGGAAAATCTGACATCAGGAACCAATTTACATCCCAAAGTTCCAATTCAAACTTTGAGGTTGGGAGTAGTGTTGGGTCCAGTGAAAATTCAAGCTTACTAGAACCTGCCCACCAGAACCATGGATGAAATGGAAACCTAGATTATCAAAGGCAGATTAGATTACAACTTGTTCCAAGTGAAATAACCTGGAGGAAAGCTTGATAAGCGAGTTCTAGTAATAAGTCGGGCAATAATGACTCAACCGACCAGGTGACTGAGAAAGTTGAAAGCTTGAATTACGGTGCGAAAATAGTAAATTGATAAAAGTTAATCCAGAAGGGCAACTTGAAGAGAGCCTAACTGCCTAGCTAAGCAGTCAACTTTCTATACCTAGTGAAAATTATGCATCACTTGAATGCAACTCATCAATGATGTCATGACTTCAATATGAGTAGGTAATAATAATGACATTAGAAATAATATATCCAATAACCAAAATCGGGCTAAATGGTACATATTAATATTATAAGCAAGATAATCAAATATGATTACAGTAGTCCTAGAAATAACAAAACTATTCATGTTTAGTCCTGAAAATAATACTGTATCACTCTATCCGCATATCACTACAAGAAAAAAATCTAAGTAAAATATTATATATTCAAATAAAGAAATCATACATAATATTATAATGGCACTCTGACTCAAATCTAATTGTGAAATCACAATATCAAACATATCTATTACAAGGAATCCGAAAATAAGCACAAACACCATAAATAACATTCCTAACTATGATCTTTCAACAATCTTCTGCCCAATCTTGCAAAATTCGTTGTTTATTAATCCAAAATGGTTTTAAAACATTTCAAACTTGAGTTAATACTCAACAAGTATAATCAATTTTTTTATAAACATGTTCTAAACATGATTTCATATGGCATGCCTAACATATACAAATATATGAAACCAAAGAATATAGGAAGACCAATAAAAATGTAAAACGTTTTTAAGAATGTGAGAACTAAAGGATCGTATTGAAAACATGTAAAAATTTAAAAATTAAGGACCGGTGACTCACATATCAAGTAATTGAAGGGCAAACTTTGAAAAATTGTTTATACATATTTCCAATAGCTTCAAGCCATTTTCCTTTTACATAAAGAAAATGGCTTCTACAATACATATTTCCAATAATGTAATTTATCAATAGCTATCTACAATACCCTATAAACGGAATCGATTGCCATTATCTTTTTTTACCCGTAGATGATAGGTGCATTTTTTAAGTTGCATATGATATACTAGAGCATGTTTGAATATAATCTATCAATAATACAATGGTTCTTATTTGATGAAAATGGAGTACTGTATATTACATATCACATATCTTAAACTTTTTAAATCAAAGAAAAAATT
>JAODPA010150057.1:0-15041 GCA_025585075.1 Nepenthes mirabilis
CTGTTAGAACATTGGATAACTACAAATATTTTCTTCAATCTCATAATCCAATTCTCTGCCTTCATCGGATTCGTTTTTCCCAAAAATTTAGGCACCTTCTCTGCCTTAAACCTCTCGTACGTCATTGGAACTAGCTTCGGTGTAGGAACATAAGCCATATGACGTTGCTACATTGACTCCACGACATTTTTCATCCTTTCCAAGAGACTTACATACGCAGCCTCTCGGTCGTGGGGAGTACTAGTACCTCCACGATTATTTATTCTATTTTTCCTGCTGGCCATCTTATAACCTATAACCATAAAATTCACAATGTTAATAAGCCTCAAGATATCAGATCACAGGGAATGCTAAAATTAATTAAGGCACTTTAACAAAACCCTAAAATCAGCCCATAAACATTTTCTTAATCCTATCTGGTCCTTATCATTTTCTCAGTCCCAAAACGGATCAAAATCTAGACTTAGAACCCAAGTCAGCCTAGGCCTGAGATCAATATCAATCTACAAATCACTATCTCCTAGTTCAGGTTAATTCTAACTTACGCAAGATAGAACACTTAAAATTTCCTAACCTAATTCAATTAGTTTATATCTATCCCTACCTATTCGATTAGTCCGGATCATTTCCTAAGCTTCCGTATACGATTCAGATCATTCCTAAGGTATCTCATTTTCTCTAATACCAATTGTGATGAAACAGGTCCTAATTCCCATAGGATCCTCCGTCAGACAAATTCAAAATAGAAATCATAAATTTACATTAGTAAATTCTGCAAAACTTTTAGTAGAGTTCTATTTAAAACTAGACAGAAACCAAAATATACAGCCTATATATTATGACTTGTACAAAGCATATTCGATAATCAACCTTAGACTTATGACCACAGCAAAATCATAAGGCGAGTACAAGCATGCAACTATCCAAAATACCACAATTCTCCTACAACATGCATTCACAGGACCATAAGTGCCATTTATGGCTTTAATTTAGCAACCCTATCCACTAGACCAGAACTCAGACAAGAGATGTCGTCTAAGAACCATACAAAAACCAAGAAACATATAGTGGAAGCATCTATATCCAGGATATAACCTGCAGAAGCATAAATATAGTTTTATCGGTTTACAGAACATACTACAGTCATTTAAGCATAGTTCCATCCACGATTAAGATGTTTACAATTAAAACTATTAGAATCTCCCCAAAGCATTACTCCAAGGTAATCTTCAAGGCTTTACCGAGGCTCCAGAACCTTCCTTGCTAATCTCTAGCTACATGTGATCCTTCAGTGTCTTCTCTATATCCTTATTTAGAGGGAAAAATGAAACAGTGAGCTGAAGCCCAGCAATGTCCTAAAACATGCGGATTATAATGGTCTCATGTAGAATATAGATACAAAAGGTTCTATAAACTGTCAAAGAGTAGAACACTATACAAAAAGCATGGGAAAGGTACGATTCAACATGAATAGGTTTCAGATATTACTATTTATACTTTCATGCATAATATATGTGTAGATGAGCCAAAGCACGTGCAATAATTATGAAGAAAGCATAATTTCCATATAAATAGGTCTCGGGAAACAGAAGTCATGCTTTCAGGCCATAACATAGTAGAAAATCACGTTAAAATCAGATCAAAAGAACAGAAGCAGTTCATGAAAATAGGAACAAAGCATGATTCTATTTAAACAGGCAACTATTTCATAAAGCAGTTCCAAATCCTAGTTGCTTTCATCAAAAAACTCTAGTTAAATATCCTAGGGACCCAACTAGTGTTCCCTACTAGTCAAGGGAGCGAATAATCGGGAATAGATTGTGTCTCTGCCACACAATCAAAGGCTAGTATCAACTATGATATAGGGACCGATTGTGTTTACGGCACATGAATCAAAGCCAACGGAGGATTATGACCTCCAAAATCTGAGGAATACTAGCCTCCACTGTAAACACCCGAAAGGGAAGACCACGTATAACTCCACGAATGGAGTTATCCCCGACTACCACCGTAATGTCCTAAGGTATGCTGGAGAACCGCACATGACCATATATCAGTCCTGGGTCTTAATTAACAATATCAGAAACATTTCTATTCTTATTTCATAACTGAAAACCCTTTTCAGTTTCAGAAGTCAGTTAGAGTTTCACAATAACTCTTCAGTTCGGTTGAAAATATATGGTAACAGTTTGAAACCCTTCAGTTTCACTTCAGAATATACAGTATTAGCTTAAAACCCTTAAGTTTTGCTTCAGAAGTCCACAGTGATTTATTAGTATAAGTCCATGCAAAATTTTCAGAAATAAATTACATCAGGAGCTTTATTTCAGTACATATTAACTTTTATACAACAGAAATTATGGGTAAAAATCATTAAAACCCTTCATTTTCGTACCTAGGGTTTGGCCGAAATTATAAGATGATAAACGGACACCGAATACATGCATTTTCATGAAATTGAAGCAAGATATTATAGTATATATATGTAAACATGAAATCTATCCGATTAATTTACAGAAATAGGCTTTATTTATGCATAACATGGAGAAACAAGCTTTTAGAGCGTAAATATAGTTGCGAAGATATTAAAACACTATAAAAACAGTATATAATGTCCAGAGTACACTTGCCTAAGCTCGTTTTACAGTTACCATGACTCTAATCGGAGTGGATCGGAAGATTTTCCCCTTCCTTTCTCTTCCCTCTCCTTCCTCTCATGTCTCCTTCCTATTCTGCCATCGAGCTGCTGATGAAAAGATCCCAATTTCCCCTTTAAAACACCAAGGGAAGTGTATCACATGACTGGGCCCATAACCAGCGCTCGAGCGCCAACCGGGCATGCTTTGAGAGCCTGGTTATGCTAAACCCGCTTAGGTGGCTCCTCGAGCACCACTTCGAGTAGTGCTTTCTAGTTTTTGTGCCCTATTTGCGCTCAAGCTCTACTCAGGCGTGGATCAGGCCCGCATCAAACCTGCAGCAAGCCTACTTCGTGTTTTGGCCATCCGGGACCCATTTTGACCCTTCCAACCAAATTCTTCGCATCCTTGCACCCTAATTTTGATTATATAACCTTAATAGGCTATGATCATCATAATTTAAAGACGGGAATGTTATGTACAAATTAATGCTTCTCAATTTACAACTTTGGTTCGCGATTTACCAATTTCAGATCTTTGGGCTTTTTGATCCGAATCCTCCCATACCCCTTGACCTTAATTTACCTATTTTAAGTTAATTACTCATTGTTCTTCATATTTTGAGAACCGGTACCCCATGGAGCCCATCTTTCTCCTAATTATCATGTTTTAGAAATTTGGGTCATTACATCTGCCAAGGCTAAAAAGGCCCAGAAGCCTCTGTATAGGGGAGCTACTTTGCCACTGGGGCATGTCAAGGTTGCCACCCACGCATTTAACCAAGGCACGCCGTGCATGGTGCTACATGTTTCGTGTTACTCATACGTGTTCCGCAACGCTGTGAATTCACGGCCTGTGTTTCCATGCCCACGGTGTATACCGCTCGTATGCTTGATTTGTTCCATCTATCATTTCCTTGATGAAGGTGCACGTCGACTTGCCATGCATTGTCCTACGTGTCCTGTGTTATTCCTACATGTTTTTCTACGGCATTATTTTTTGGCCCGGGTTTGCATGTTCTGCATATTTGTTGTGTGCTTGGGTTGTCCTGACTATCGGTGTCTTGCTGCATGTGCACGTCAGCATGCCTTGCATGGTGCTCCATGTGCCGTGTTATTCATACGTGGTTCACCATGCCTTGATTTCAAATCTGGGGCTTCCATGCATTTTGTGCGTGTTGCTCTCGGGTTGTCCCATCTATCGTGTTTTACTGTAGGTGCAAGTCGGCATGCCATGCATGGTGCTATATGTGCCATGTTGTTCATACTTGTTTCTCCATGCCATGATTTTGCAGCAAGGGTTTCCATGCGTTCGGTTCATGTCGGCCATACACTCGGGTTGTCCCATTCGTTTGTGTTTCGCTGCAGGTGCAAGTCGACATGACATGTATGGGCTACGTGTGCCTTGTTTCTTATACGGGCTTCACCATGCAATGATTTCATGGCATGGGTTCCATGCATTTGATGTATATTGATCATACGCTTGGGTTGTCTTATCTCAGGTTGTCACGTCTAGCGGTGCTCATAAGGAACTCGGCAAGCTGATTTCGTTGGTGTTATAATTCGCTCATGAATCTACTACCAAGGCTTGAATGGGTGTACATGATGGTGTGTGAGCAATGGTGGACTGTGTGGGTTGTTGGGCTCTTCATCCACGTGTTGAACTAGATGCACACATGCCTCTTCACCGAAAGGCCAACTGCTTTGTACCTTGGTTGATGTGTGGTTTCCTGTGTCGCGTACCGATTTGAAGGAATTTATCTTGTTTAGAAATTGCCTTCTGCTCGGCATCCCAAGGCAGTGTCAGGTAGACGATTCATAAGGATCTGTCCCCCATGTTGCGTTTTCTATTCAACTGAGGTGGGAAATGGGCTTTAGCTTGTTCTCTCGGATGCAGAAGATTGAGATACAGGTTATGTGTGAGAAGTCTCATCAGCACGATTGCTATAGACACAAATTCCTCGTCATCTAATTAGTGATGCACATGAAAGGATTAACGAGATTCCCAGTGTCCCTGTCTACTATCCAGAGAAACCACAACCAACGGAATGGGCTTGGAAGAATCAGTGGGGAAAGAAGACCCTGTTGAGCTTGCCTCTAGTCCAACTTTATGAAATGACTTGAGACGTGTAGGATAAGTGGGAGCCCTCAAGAAAAAGTGAAATACCAGTACTTTTAATGTTATTTACTTAATCTGTGAGTTGGAGGTGGGGCATGGCCTCTCAATTCTAAAGCTAGGCACTGGATATCTCATCTCTCGCATCGATGAAGAACGTAGCAAAATGCGATACTTGGTGTGACGGACCGGCCTTACTCCACTCATAAAGCCGCCGTCAAGTCAAAAATATTTAATAAATAAATATTAATAGACAATAATTAGGTGGCCTTCCTAATTAACTTCAAACCAAGCCGGCCAACACTACGGTTAGACGGATCGGAAAGCCTGAGATGCTTACTAGAGTTTTCAATTTCAATATCCAGAAAGTAAATCACGGAAACATATTGACAACATCCATAGATTCTTAAACAGCGAAATAATTTTATAAGTCTTCTCAAAATGTCAAAAGAAAATAAATTAAGCTCTTCATTAATCAGCTCCGATCATCTGTACCGTCTAGCTACTTCATATGGTCTTACTCAACTTTGTCCTCCATAAGCCTTTCTTCATCTGAAAATAGCAAGAGTGAGCCACAAATCCCAGCAAGATACTCACATCCAGAAAACATAAACATATATATAAGTGGATCAAAACAGAGTTTCGTAACATAACTTAGCATACGAAAATCATCATATCATTTCTTCTTTATTTCTTATTCTTATTGTCTTATCTTCGAAAAATCCATAAAACCATTCGAAATTCTTATCATCTTTAGGGACTGGATAAGGGCGGACAACATCAAGGAAGGGTTGTATGTAACCCCACAACCTAAGGTCGTATCCTCTCATTATGCTCCCCGAGGTGGGAGGTAATGCCTTTAACCCGGCATACGGGGCCATAGTCCAAAAGTCATATGCCACCAAAAGTCTCCCCCCTGTGGCCCAGGAGGCAGTTCTTGAGTATCACTCCAATATCCTTCATCCATCTTTAACAGCAAATTTAATGGAGACTCGGTCTTAGTTTATGTCTTTTAATGGCCATCCGTCATAGTTCGAAAGTCAAAAGTTGTAGAGTTCCACTTGCTGTCCGGATTACATACATTTTCCTTGTTCTTATAAAAAAAGCCAGAGTTCTTTTTTAGAAGGCGGAGTTCTTTTCTTAAAACGCCAAAATTCAAAAGCCGGAGCTCTTTTTCAACAAAAGCCGTAGTTCAAAAGCCGGAGTTCTAATTCCATTAAAAACCGAAGCTCAAATAGCCGGAGTTCTTTAAAATCTGGAGTTCTAAAAACCGGAGTTCATTTCCATTTTAAAGTCCGAAGCTCTAAAAGCCGGAGTTCTTAATCATTCAAAATCCGAAGCTCTTTTTCTTAAAAGTTAGAAGTCTTTTCTTTAAACATGCAATTATCAGAGTTCATATAGGTCGACAATTAATCATATAAAATCTAACACTGTGAATATCAGGGTCTCTTTTAAATATGCGATTAAGAATGATAAATCACAATAACAGAACAAACATTATACATACATAATTTCATAAGAATATCATATATACTCTCGTAGTAAACATGCATAATCATGAACTTTAAAAACTGGGTTGAGTACTCTTGCCTAGATTTCTTCTACTTTGCCTTGAACTTTTGGCCTTCCTTTACTAGAAAATTCTATTGTGTGCCCCATTCTCACTCTTCTAGTTCTTATTTGTAGGCTTTGGGTCTGGCGACCGTCATTAATGATTGGCAGTACAGGAGAAATATTTTTTATTTATGGCTCTACATTCCTGAAGAATTTCTCATTAAATTCCTAAGTTATTTATGGTCCATACTAGGGGAAATGTTTCAGAGTATGGCATTACATTTCGGAAGAGTTTCCTCATTAAATTTTTCTGATTCACTGACCTTGTCCGGATTCATGTTTCTCGTTTTAAATACATTCTGGTCAACTAACTGGCGTTGACAGGATTTCTTTCCTCTTTCCCGTCCTTCCATCCATTCACGTTTTCTGGTCAACATTTTATGTTGACCGGATCACGCCTTCCGGTCAATATTTTACGTTGACCGAATTACGTCTTATGATCAACATTTTACATTGACCGGATTATGCCTTCCGGTCAACATTTTACGTTCACCGGATTATGCCTTCTTCACGCCTTCCGGTCAACACTTGTTGACCGGATCACCATCCTTTGTAATTGTAACTTGACATTGAGAATTTTCTATATTCTAGGATTTGGGCCATTACACTTGGTGTGAACTACAGAATCCCGTGAACCATCAAGTCTTTGAATGCAAGTTGTCCTGAAGCCTCTAGGCTGAGGGCATGTTTGCCTAAGCGTCACGCATAGCATCGCCCTCAACCAAGCTATTGTGTCTTTGCATGCTAGGTTGGGGCAGAGAGTGGCCTCCTGTGTGTTGTTGTGGGGTTGGCCTAAAATTGGAGCTCGATGATTGTGCCATGATGTTTGGTGGTCGACAAGGCAAAGGCCAAGGTTTCATCGCATCGCACACAACTTATCGCCCGTGAAACTCGGATGACCTGGTTGCACCATCAGTACGACACCAATGCAGCAACCCAAGGTCAGACAGGGCTACCCGTTGAGTTTAAGCATATCAGTAAATGGAGGAAAAGAAACTAACAATAATTCCCCTAGTAACAGCGAGTGAATTGGGAAGGGCCCAGCTTTAGAATCAAGCAGCTCTATCGTTAGAATTGTAGTCTGGAGAAGCATCCTCCATGATGGACAAGGCCCAAGTCCCTTGGAATGGGACAGAAGAGAGGGTGAGAGCCCTGTTGTGCCTAGACCCTATTGCACCACAAGGCTCTATCAGCAATTTAGGTTTTTTTGGAATGCAGCCCCAAGCAGGTCGTAAATTCCATCCAAGGCTAAATAATGGTGAGAGATCGATAGTGAATAAGTACTGTGAGGAAAAGAAGAAAAAGACTTTGATAAAAGAGTCAAAGAGTGCTTAAAATTGTTGGGAGGGAAGCGGATGGGGGCTGGATATGGAACGGTCAAAAGTTGGCCCGTTGATCAACTTGAGGCATGGACCAATGTGGATTGAAGGGGTAGCTAAAACCTAAGTCATAGACAAGCTTTGGAGTGTCGTCCCAGCGATCATGGAAGGCAGCGTGCACCGTCATGGCGTGCTAGGCACTTGCACTCTCTAGGAGTCAGCCTACGGGCCCCTCATTTGGCTCGTCTTGAAGCATGGACCAATGATTTTGACATGTGTGCAAGTCAATGGGCAAGTAAACCTGTATGGTGCAAGGAAGCGGATTGGCAGGATCCCCTCTCGGGTTACACCGCCAACTGACCTTGATCTTCTTAGGAGGATTCAAGTGAGAGCATACCTGTCAGGACCCAAAAGACGGTGAACTATGCCTGAGTGGGGAAAAGCCAGTGGAAACTCTGGTGGAGGCCCGAAGAAATACTGATGTGCAAATCATTCGTCTAACATGGGTATAGGGGTGAAAGACTAATCAAACCGTCTAGTAGCAGGTTCCCTGCAAAGTTTCCCTTAGCATAGCTTGAGCTGGAATGCGAGTTCAATTAGTAAAGCCAATGACTAGAGGCATTGGGGGCGCAATGCCCTCGACCTATTCTAAAACTTTAAATAGGTAGGTTGGTGCGGCTGCTTTGTTGAGCCACAACACGGAATCGAGAGCTCCAAGTGGGCCATTTTTGGTAAGCAGAACTTATGATGTGGGATAAACCAAAAGTCGGGTTACAGTGTCAAACTGTGTGCTAACCTATATCCCACAAAGGGTGTTGGTTGATTAAGACAGCAGGACGGTGGCCATGGAAGTCAAAATCTGCTAAGGAGTGTATAACAACTCACCTGCTGAATCAATTAGCACATAAAAATTGATGGCGCTTAAGTGCGTAAACTATACCTGGCTGTCGGGGATATTGCTAAGCCTCGAAGAGTAGGAGGGCACACTGGTTGCCGTAAAACCTGTGGTGTGAGCCAGGGCAGAGCGACCGTCAGTACAGATCTTTGTGGTAGTAGCAAATATTTCAGTGAGAACTTTGAAGGCTGAAGAGGGAAAAGGTTCCATGCGAATGACACTTGCACATGGGTTAGTCAATCCTAAGAGATGGGGAAGCCCATTCGACAGCGTGCAAGCACGGGCTTCGAAATGGAATCAGGTTAAAATTCTTGAACCGAGATGAAGCGATTGACGGCAACGTTAGGGAGCCTGGTGACGTTGGTGGGGGCCTCAAGCAAAGTTATCTTTTCTCTTTAACGGCCTACCCACCCCAGAAATGGCTCAGCCGGATGTAGGGTCCAACGGTCAGAAGAGCACTGCACGTTGAGTGGTGTTCAGAGTGCCCCTATGGCCCTTGAAAATTTGAGGACCAAGTGCTGACCATGCCCAGTGTTCAAGGTGAACAGCCTCTAGTCGATGGAACAATGTAGGCAAGGGAAGTTGGCAAAATGGATCCGTAACTTCGGGAAAAGGATTGGCTTTGAGGGCTAGGCACAGGCATCCAAGTCCCAAACCCGTCGACTATCGGTGGGCTGCTCGAGTGTCTAGGGTTGCCACGTGCTATCCGTAATGTGGGTTGCCACGTGCCGGCCGGGGGATGAACTTGGAAAGGCTCCCTTGGAAGCCTTCCTTGAGTGTCGAGTAGCCGACTCAGAACTGATACAGACAAGGGGAATCTGTCTGTTTATTTAAACAAAGCATTGTGATGGTCTTTGAGGATGCTAACGCAATGTGATTTTCTACCCAGTGCTCTGAATGTTAAAGTGAAGAAATTCAACCAAGCGTTGGTAAATGGCGGGAGTAACTATGACTCTCTTACGGTAGCCAAATGTCTCGTCATCTAATTAGTGATGGGCATGAATGGATTAACGAGATTCCCATTGTCCATGCTGCTATCAAGCAAAACCATAGCAAATGGAAAGGGCTTGGCAAAATTAATGGGGAAAGAAGACCATGTTGAGCTTAACTCTAGTCCAACTTTGTGAAATGACTTGAGAGCTGTTGGATAAATAGGAGCCCTCCAGCAAAAGTGAAATACCACTACTTTGATGTAATTTTACTTAATCCATGAGTCAGATGGGGGTTTTTTGACCCCTCTTTCTTGACCCAAGGCTCACCCAGCAGGTTGATCTGAGCAAAGGACATTGTCAAGTGGGGAGTTTTACTAGGGTAACACATCCATTAAAAGATAACGCAGGTGTCCTAAGATGAGCTCAACGAGAACGGAAATCTCGTGTGGAACATACGGATAAAAGCTCATTTGATTCTGATTTTTAGTATGAATATGAATCGTGAAAGCATGGCCTAATGATCCTTTAGACCTTCGAAATTTGAAGCTGGAGGTGTTAGAAAAGTTACCACAGGGATAACTGGCATGTGGAAGCCATGCGTTCATAGCGATGTTTCTTCTTAATCCTTCGATGTTGGCTCTTCCTATTATTGTCAAGCAAAATTCACGAAGTGTTGGATTGTTTACCCACCAATGGGGAACGTGAGTTGGGTTTAGACCATCGTGAGACAAGTTACTTTTACACAACTGATGATATTGTCACGATAGTAATTCAACCAAGTAAGAGAGGAACTATAGATTCACACAATTAGTATTCGTGCTTGGTTAAAAAGCAAGTGGCACGAAGCTGCCATGCACTGGATTATGATTGAACGCTTCTAAGTCAGAATCCAGGCCAGAAGTGATGCATAAAATCGCCGCTCGTTTGCTGACATGTAGTAAGGGCCTAGCCCCAAATGGCACGTGTCCATGGCCAAGCCCCCATGGTGGATGCACCACGTGGCCTACCTGGAATTGTAATATCCACCTAGCGGTGGGTTGAATCCTTTGTAGACGACTTAAATAAGTGACGGGATGTTGTAAGTGGCAGAGTAGCCTTGCATCCACAATCCACTGAGATTCATCCCTACATCATTCTGATTCATCCCTCCCCCCAAATCGAGCAACATTGAGAGAAAAAAGAAGGGTTGGGGATGGACTGCCACCACCACAACTATCCACCCCACTCATTATTACCCATGGGATGCTCATGTGAAACCACTAACTATTTAAGGTGAGATAACAAAAACGGAATAGAACAAAGCACCGTCAGCCATGTCCCTAACTTTTCAGGGGATGTCCCTACTGCACCCTAACAATAATCAGATGCAACCAAGTCACGCAACTCCCATGGTAGTGTCGTGTGCCTAGCAGTGCTTGTGTCACTATCTTGTCATGCCCCACCGATTCCCTACATCGTGTCCCTATCATGACCTACCCATGCCCTTGTCGTAGCTAGCAGTGCCTCTATCACTTGTTTGCTCCAGTAGCTCCCCTATCATGCCCAACAATGCTGTTGTCACACCGGTGTCATGCTTGAGGAATGCCATTGTCACACCGGTGTTGCGCCTAACAGCTCCCTTGTCGCTCCCAGCTGCACCCGCATTGCTTGTCATGCTCCAATAACTCCCTTGTCATGCCCAGCAGTGTTGGTGTCGTGCTGGTGTCATGCCTAACATGTCCCTTGTCCCACACAACAGCACTGCTATTACGCCTACGCCGATCCCTTGCCACTTGTCGTGCTCAAGCAGCTCCCTTGTTGCACCCAGCAATGCTGGTATTGTGCCAATGTTGTGCCGTAGGAATGCCTTTTTCATGCCGGTGTCGCACCCAATAGCTCCCTTGTCACACCAAATAGCACATGTGTCACACCCGTGCCGGTCCCTTGTTGCTCCCTACTGTGCTTGTGTCGCTTGTCGTGCTCTATCAGCTCCATTCTTGTGCCCAGTAGTGCTCCAAGGGATGCCCTTGTCATGCTAGTGTCGTGACTAGAAGCTCCCTTGTCGTGCTCAGTAGCACTGGTGTCTCACTCATGCCGATCCCTTATTGCTCCCAACAACGCCTGCATCGCTTGTCGTGCTCATATAGCTCCCTTGTCGCGCCCAGCAATGCTGGTGTCATGCTGGTGTCACATCTAACATCTCCCTTGTCATGCCCAGTAGCACTGCTATTGCACCAGTGCTGGTCCCTTGTCGCATGTCGTGCTCTAGCAGCTCCCATTTCATGCCAAGAAGTGCTAGTGTCACATCTATGTCGTGCCCAAGAATGCCTTTGTCACATCAGTGTCGTGCCTAGTAGCTCCGTTGTCATGCCTAGCAGTGCTATTGTCACATCTGTGTCGGTCCCTTGTTGCTCCTAAGGGCGCCTGCATCACTTGTTGTGCTCTAGCAACTCCCTTGTCACACCCAACAGTGCTCCAAGGAACACCATTGTCGTGCGGGTGTCGTGCCCAATAGCTCCCTTGTCGTGCCCAGTAGCACTGGTGTCACACCTGTGCTAGTCCCTTGTAAATACCAGCAGCACCCACATCATGCTTTTTGTGCTCTAATAGCTCCCTCGTTGTGCCCTGCATTGCTGGTGTCACGCCGGTATCGCATCCCAACAACATTTGTGTTGCACCCAGTAGCGCCTGGGTCACTCCCTAGGAACACCCTTGTCACTCCGAGCTGCTCCCCAGCATGCCCCAGTAGTGCCCTTGCCTCCCCCACTGTGTCCATGCGGTGCCCGTGTCATCCCCAGTAGCGCCCAGGTCGATCCAGCACCACTTGTGTTATGCCCTTGTTGCAACCAGCAGCTTCCTTGTCACGCCCAACAGCGTCCTTGTCACACCCAAATAGTGCCCTTGTCGCCTAGGGCATGCTCCAGAAGTTCCCTTGTCAGCCCCGTGTCATGCTCGAGACTGCCTGGGATGCTCCAAAGCACTGCCCGTGTTGCACCCAGCAGCTCCCAGTGAGCCCCGCTGTTGCCCTTTTCGAGCCCTATGTGCCCTAACAAATCCCTTATCA
Source organism: Nepenthes mirabilis (assembly GCA_025585075.1). Taxonomy (NCBI): domain Eukaryota; kingdom Viridiplantae; phylum Streptophyta; class Magnoliopsida; order Caryophyllales; family Nepenthaceae; genus Nepenthes; species Nepenthes mirabilis. The sequence goes on from JAODPA010150057.1 coordinate 12,555, forward strand.
CACAACCGCTACCTTTTCGCGCACGTGCTGCTCCCTTGTCAAACCCTAGCAGTGCCCTTATCGTGCCCAGTAGTGTCGATGTTGCACCCGTGCTGCACCCGTGCCGGTCCATTGTTACAACCAATAGCGCTTGTGTAACGTTTTGCATCCAACATGCCCCAGCAGCTCCCTTGTCGCGATCCACCAATGCCCTTGTTGTGCCCAGCAATGCTAGTGTCACGCTCATGCGGCTTGCCTGTCACGGCCTAGCAGCGCCCTTGTCACCCCCCAGCAACAACCTTGCAGTGCCCTATCAAAGCCCTTATCGTGCCCAGCAGTGTCGGTATCGCACCAATGTTGCTCCCTTACCGTGGCCTAGCATCGAACTTGTCGCACCCCATCAGTGCCTTTGTTTCACCGATGTTGCTCCATTGTCACAGCTTAGCAGTGCCCTTGTCACACCCCAGTAACGATTTTGTTGCACCAGGCAGCACCTGGGTCACTCCCCAATACAACCAGTGTCGTACCTAGCAGTGCCAGGGTCACTCGACGGTACAACTAGTGTCGTGCCTAGCACCTCCCATGTCTCGCCCAACGCGTCCTAGCAGTGACTAGCAGCACCTGGGTCGCTTCCCAGCACCACCTGTGTCACACCCAGTAGCTCTGCAGTGAGCCCCAGCACCTCCAATGTCGCACCTAGCGTGTCCCAACAGTTCTTGGGTCATGCCCAACAGCGCTTGGGTCACTCCCCAACTCGCCCTAACACTGCCCTTGTCACTCCGTGTGCACCCCAACAATGCCCAGTTGCTCCCTTGTCACTCCCGACAGCGCTTGAGTCATGCAAGGGTCGTTCCCCAGCACCGCACATGTTGTGCCCAGCATGCCCCTACGACACCCTTGTTGCGCCCCGGTCAACCCGGAAGCTTTGCAAAGTCTTGTCGTGTTGATCATCTCGGCACACCCTTCCCAACAACACTACATGTCTTTGGTGATGCTTTCTCATGCCTGGATTTTTCCCCTGTCTATACAGCCCAGATTTATGGGGGTATCGCGTGGCCTCATCATGACATGTCTCACTAATGCACATGGTCACGGGGTAGACATCATCCGCCAATGCCTTGCCCATTGGTTTGTAGATATTATCCCAATAATCTTGCCCTCGGCTCTCCGTGCATACTTTGAATAGAAAAATACCACTTTTCCTAGTGAATACAGATTTTTGCACATTATTTGTCCTCAATAATTAGACTTATGACTCCTTCCCAAACTCAAATCATGACGCCAATACATTTGAAATTTTTTAACAATTTATGCTAATTTTTGAAAAAAATGCTCATCATTTGGGCAAGTTTTGATGGAGTTATTAATTTTCAAACTTGGACGATGTTTGAGAAATTATTAAGATATCCTTCCGTAGTCAAAAAAATCCAAAACTTAGTTTTAAAATACTCCTAATTTTTATCTTTCTAACAAAAAAAATCACTTGAAAACATTATCGGCAACTACAAAAAATCCCATTTTAAAAGTTAGGGGGTCCAATGTTTACTCCTGCTAAGGCTAAAAATGCCCAAAAGCCTCTATATGGGGGAGCCGTTTTGTTGCTGGGGTGTGTCAATGCTGCCATCCGTGCATGTCACCAAGGCACACCTTGCATGGTGTTGCATGTTCCGTGTTGCTCATACGTGTTTCGCAACGCCATGAGTTCACGGCCTTGGTTTCCATGTGCTAGGTGTATGCCGCTCATAGTCTCGGTTTGTCCCATCTATCATTGCTTCACTGAAGGTACATCTTGGCTTGCCATGAATCGTGCTATGTGTCCTGTGTTGTTCCTGCATATTTTTCCATGCCATGATTTTGTGGCACAGGTTTACATCCGACGCATATCGGCCGTGTGCTCGGGTTGTCCCAACTATCAGTGTCTTGCTGCTTGTGCACATTGGCATGCCTTGCATGGTGCTGCGTGTGTCATGTTGTTCATACATGGTTCTCCATGCCATGATTTTTCATCCCGGGCTTCCTTGCATTTGGTGCTAGTCATTCTTGGGTTGTCCCATCAATCTGTGTTTTGCTGCAGGTGCAAGTCAGCATGCCTTGCGTGGGGCCACGTGTGCCATGTTGTTCACACGAGTTTCATGGAATGGGCTTTCATGCAGGAGGTGCATGTTGGCCATCTACTCGGGTTGTCCCATCTGTCATTGTTTCTTTGCAAGTGCAAGTCGGCATGACATGCATGGTGTTACGTGTGCCATGTTGTTCATACGTTCCTTGCCTTGCAATGATCTGCGGCATGGGTTTCATGCATTTGGTGCATATTGATCGTATGCTTGGGTTGTGCCGTCTCGGGTTATCTCATCTAGCAGGGCTCATAAGGGAACATCAGAAGCTGATTTCGTCAATGTTATAATACGCTTGAGGATTGACTAGCGCGGCTCAAATGAGGATACGTGATGGTGTGTGAGCAGTGGTGGGCTTGTGTGGGTCATTGGGCTCTTTGCCTACGTGTTGAGC
>JAODPA010150068.1:0-15040 GCA_025585075.1 Nepenthes mirabilis
GCCCATTCATGTGCTCTCACTCCATCCATACCATCGGTGACGGGTCTGATACTTTTCTGTGGCATGATAATTGGCACCCGATGGGGCCACTGAGTATGGTAAGTTCTGATCGTACTCGTTTGGTCTCGGGGCTGCCATGGGATGCTAAAGTTCATACGATTATCAAAAACAACCAATGGGTTTGGCCAAATCCATATGATCACGAAATCTCTTGTCTTGTGGAGAAAATGCTCACTTATTCTCCCAACGCCAATAGATCTGACTCAATGAGATGGGATGACAATGCTGATGGAAAATTTTTATCTAAATCTGCTTACTTTCTTCTCCATCCTCATAAGCCGACTTTGACATGGACTAATCTAGTTTGGGGTCCCTTTCATATTCCTGCTCATGCCTTCACACTCTGGTTGGCCATTAAATGGAGGCTAAGTACCAATGATCGCATCCATGGGATTCCCAATCTCTCTTCTAAATGCATCCTTTGTGACTCGGCTGATGAAAATCACAAACATCTCTTCTTTTCCTATCCATTCTCTAAAAATCTTTGGTCCCGGATCCAAAGGAAGGCGGGCATTCAGTGGCCCTACCCTGATTGGAAACAAAACATTGATTAGGCGGCCTAGAAATGGAAGGAAAAGAATTTTATGGCTCGGTCTAAAAGGAATACTCTTGCAGCCATAGTATATTTCATCTGGAAGGAATGTAACAAGCGAATTTTTCAAGAATCTGTCCCACAAGATATTCCACAGCTTTTTTCGACGATTATCAATGTAGCTCGAGACAAATTGAAGACAACATTGAAAAATGACAAAGGCACCCCGTCAATGTATCTGATGCGTTGGAACTTATAAAAAAAATCCTTATGTGTTGAGGCTGGAATGGTTTTCTTTGAAGCCGGAGTGCCTCTGCACTCTCAAAGGCGGAGTGAATTGCGTATTTTCGAGGCCGCAGTGGCATTTTGAGTCAGGAGGATGGAGTGGCATTTTGAAGCCGGAGCTAATAACATGCGCTGAGGCTGGAGTGGCATTTTAATGGGGGAGTGGCTCTTGAGGCCGGAGTGGATTTTCAAAACCGGAGTGCCTTGTTGAGTTCGGAGTGGCACTTTGAAGGCGGAATGCCTTTTATTCTTTTTCTTTATTGAAAAAAAAAACTCTAGCTTTCGGGATTGGCTAGGCCTTCTTTCCAAAAAAAAAAAAATTTCTTTTTCTTTCTTGCAGGACATGTTCCCAAAGGAGTGGACCAATCCAGCCGATGGCTAATGATGCTTCCTTGAGTAGGCGTTCCCATGGGTTCTAAAAGACGACAAATGAGTGTTTTTTTTTGCTCACTTAATGGACGGAGTGGACTACGTGTGTTGAGGATGGAATGGTTTACTCTGAAGCCGGTGTGCCTCTCCAATCTAAAAGGCGGAGTGTTTTTGCATGCTTTCGAGGTCGGAGTGGCTTTTTGAAGCAGGTGGACGGAGCGGCATTTTGAAGCCGGAGCTGATAGCGTGCGTTGAGGCCGGAGTGGCATTTTAATGGCAGAGTGACTTTTGAGGCCGGAGTGGATTTTCAAAACCGGAGTGCTTTGTTGAGTTCGGAGTGGCACTTTCAAGACGGAGTGCTTTTTGTATTTTTTCTTTATTGCATTAAATTAAAAAAAAAAACCAAGCTTTCGGGATTGGCTTCCCCTCGTTCAATTCCTTTATGGTCTTGACCTCCGGCTGCAATATTCTGATCTTAAGACCTTACTGTTTTATCATGGTCTTCTTACAAAAAAAAAATTATTTTTCTTTTTTACAGGACACGTTTCCATGGGAGTGGACCAATCCAGCCGATGGCTAATGATGCTTCCTTGACCATGCATTCCCATGGGATCTAAGAGATGACAACTGAAGACATTGGTATTTATAAAGCTGATTGATGCATAAATGAAGCTTGCCTATCCAATATATACACTGATGGATGATGAACACGTGATATGCTAAATGTCTCCTGTTCCCTTTTCTTCATGGATGCATATTTCTGATTTACAAGACGAGTTCCTTCAGCGAAAGAGATCTACGACGGACATGTTTCCATGGGAGTGGACCAACCCAGCTGATGGCTAATGATGCTACCTTGAGCAGGCGTTCCCATGGGTTCTTAGAGACGACAAATGAAGACATTGTGTATTTATGAAGCTGATTGATGCATCAATGAAGCTTGCCTATCCAATATACACACTGATGGATGATGAACACGTGATTTGCTAAATGTCTCTTGTTCCCTTTTCTTCGTGGATGCATATTTCTGATTGACAAGACGAGTTCCTTCAGCAAAAGAGATCTGCGACGGTTTAGTTTTTTGTAACCTAGATGAGAATTGCTATTCTGTTTTTTTGTATGTTTTCATGAATTGGCCTATGGTAGTGCTTGGGGTATGCCCTAGCGTGTTTTCCACCTCTAAGTTGGCAAAACACTTGGAGGTAGAATATCGTTCTGTAAATTTTATTTAATTTAATCTCATCTTTTTTTTTTGGTAAGTAGTTTAATCTCATCTTACTTACCAAAAAAAAAGGCACGTTAAATGCCGAAGAGGATTGGAGGGTGCTGATTTGAACATCGCTTCAAATTGTCGATTTGGACTTGCGTGTAATTGCCGATTTCAGTTTGGGTCTAAAGTGCCGATTTGGATTTATGGTTTTGAGGCGGCCGGATTGGCTTAGCTGACTAGGCATATAAAATTGCCGTTTTGAACTTGGGGGTCCCGATTTGGATTTGCGAGTAAAGTGCCGAGTTCGAATTGCGTTTAAAGTGCCGATTTAGAATTCCTAGACAAATGCCGATTTGGACAGGAGGCGGGTTTGGCTTTGCTGACTAGGCATATCAAGTGCCGATTTGGACTTGAGTTTGCCGATCTCAACAAGCGACTCTTTTTTTTAAGAAAGTAAGATGGGATTAAATTAAATAAAATGTACAGAACGATGTTCGACCTTCAAGTGTTTTGCCAACTTAGAGGGGGAACAACACGCTAGGGCATACCCTGAGCACTACTATAGACCAGATCATGAAAACGTACAAAAAACAGAATAGCAATTCTCCTTTAGATTACGAAAAATCTAATCCGTCGCAGATCTCTTTAGCTAAAGGAACTCGTCTTGACAATCAGAAATCCTCATCCACAAAGAAAAGGGAACCGAAGACATTTAGCAACTGAAAAGCACATACCATCAGCAGGATTACAGTCAATTCGGCATCCCGCATAGTCCGCCAAATAGAGTAAAATACGAACAAGTGGAACTAAAGGAATCAACATCACGTGACCATCATCCATCATTGTGTATATTGGATGGGCAAGCTTCAACGGTGCATCAATCCGTTTCATAAACACCCAATGTCTTCATTAGACATCTCTTAGAACCCTTGGGAACGCCTGTTCAAGGTAGCATCATTAGCCAGCGGCTGGATTGGTTCACTTCCATGGAATCGTGTCCTGCATGGAAGAAAAAAAAGAATTTTTTTTTTTTTTGGGAAAGAAAACCATGAAAAACAGTGAGGTCTAAAGGTCAGAACAATACAGCTTGAAATCAAGACCATAAAGGATTGAACAATGGGAAATAACGAAGTGAGAACAGCCAATCCCGAAAGCTTCGATTTTTTTTTCTCAAGTACACTATGCAAACCTCGGGCAACGAGACAAATTCAGCCTGGATTCAGCCTAACACACACATACCATATCTAAGGGATTGGAACACGGGAAAATATCAAAATGAGAACAGCCAATCCCGAAAACAAGAAATCTTTTTTTTCTTTTTTCTTTTTTTTCTTTTTTCTTCTTTTTTTTTCTTCTTTTGCCAATTTCGACATGCGTGTCATGTGCCGATTTGGATTTGGGTTTAAAATGCCAATTTTGAATTTGTATCCTTTTTTCTTACTGACTTTTGTCATGGATTTGGGGGACTCCCTTATCTCTATGTATCCTTTCCCAAGTCGGCAAAACACTTGGTAAAGAACATAGTTTTTTGTACATTTTATTTAAATTTTAATGCAATTAATTATTCATCAAAAAAAGGAAGATAAGGGGGCATATTCTCCACAAGATGAGATATTTCCTGATTATAGGGATTAGGCCAGAGCCACTGGTTATTTCTGATTATGTGATTAACCTTAGCATCCCATGGCAACCCCGATACCAAACGAGTACGATCAAACTGACCATACTGAGCGGGCCCAGCGGGTGCTAGTTATCATGCCACATAAAAGTATCAGAACCGTCACCAATAGTCTGGATGGAATGAGAGCGCATGAATGATCGGTGCTTCATAATCTTCCTCCAGCTCCGGGAGGTTGACTCTGGAACTTTTAAGGTCCAGATACACCGGTCTCTGATTCTATTTTTATAGATCTAGGAGGACCAGGCCGACTCAGAATCCTTCGAGATGATCCGCCAAAGAAGCTTACAGATGAGGGCTTTATTCTGATATTGTAAATTTTTAAGTCCCAACCCACCTTCACTCTTAGGGTAGCATCTATCATCCCATGCTACTTTTGCAGTGAACTTGCCTTCAGTAGATCCATTCCAGACGAACCGACGCATGAGGTAGTCAATCGATTTGAGAATGGATTTGGGCAGAATGAATATCGAGGCCCAATAGAGGTGGATGGATGATAGGATAGAAGCGACAAGTTCGTTATGTCCTTAGGGAAAGCATAGTGATAATGAAGTCCCAATAGAGGGAGTCATATGCTTTCATCAGATCAATCTTCATAGTACATTTAGGAGGATCATGACTAACGTGATACTTATGAAGAAGCTCCTGAGCCAGAAGAATATTGTCACTTATATGACGACTAGCAACAAAGGTCGTTTGGCATTTCCGACAAGATAGGGTAATGTCATCTTTAGCCGGTTCGCAATAATCTTTGAAATCGCTTTATAGATGACATTGCAATAGGATATGGGTCGGTAATCGGAAACTGTTCGCGGGGTTTGCACCTTCAGGATAAGACTGATAATTGTTGTGTTCAGTTGTTTAAGGAATTTTTCATAATTGAAGAAATCACTAATAGCTTCACAAACAGACTAACCAACAACCTCCCAAGAAGCATTAAAGAATTTGGAAGTGAATCCATCTGGGCCAGGGGCTCTGTCATCACCAATAGAGAATATCGCCATGCGAATTTCCTCCTCAATTACTAGACCAGTGAATGTGCCAGTTAGACAGTCTGAAACAGTGTGTAGGATGTAAGGCCGAAGCCGCGAGGCGTCCACCGACCCAAGGATATGCCCAGATCCAAGGGCCTTCCTGAAATGATCAACAACCAATTTTTGAACAGCCTCATCCCCAACAGTTGGGTTCCCAGATTCATCTAAAAGGGAGATAATTCTTTTCCTATTATTGTTTTCGTTTACGATCTTGAAAAAGAATTTCGTGCATTGGTCTCCCTCTTTAAGCCATCTTGTCTTAGCTTTTTGTTGAATAAAATTAGCCTCCTTTGCCATGGCAGAGTGGTAAGCGGCCCTACATGAGTCTTCCTCATGGAAACATCCAAGTGGAGAAGAAGACTTACTATAAATTTCCTCTAAGTTTTTCCTGGTTCGTAAGACTTCGTCATGAACATCACCTTCAAGGACATTTAGAATCTTGATAGCATACTTCACATTTTGGAGTTTTGACACCAACCGATACAGGGGTGTACCTCTAACCTCTTCCTTCGAAGCAACTTTAACCACATGGTGAAATTTTGAGGAATTGGTTAGGAAATTATTAAATCGAAACATCCCATGTTTTCTAAATGATCTATCTGACGGGAGAAGAATGCAAGGTGAGTGGTCTGACAGTCTGGGTGGGGGGAAAGTTGCTTTGGCCCTTCTGAAATGATCCAACCATTGTCCATTTGCCACCACTCTATCTAACTTTCTGAATATTCGATTTGGTGGATCCCGCCCGTCATTCCAGGTGTAATGTATACCGTCATAGTGCACGTCCTCAAGATCACAATCTTTGAGGCATTTATCAAGATTCTCAGAACTTTTTTGGTGCCAAATACCTCCAAGAGCCTCAGATGGAGACCGAATAGCACTAAAATCGCCAAGCGCAACCCAAGGAAGGTCACCCAGGAAGGAAGACATCTGCCTAAGGCTCTCCCAAAGAAGCCTACGGAGGCTTTTCGAGTTAGCTCCGTAAATAAACGATAGGAGGCATCTAAAGTTTTCCTCCAGAACTAGGACTTCAATGTGAATAACCTGGTCTTCTGAAGAAAGAATTTTCACCGCCACCTTAGAAGGGTCCCAGCAAAGCCAAATACGCCCAAGAGAAGAGTCAGGGTACTTCATGTGCCAAGTCCACAGAGGTCTAATCCTAGCTGAGATGGACGTAGAGTTCCTCTCAGCTATTTTCATTTCAACCAATCTCACAATACTACAGCCGTCGGAGCTGATGAGGTTATGGACTTCATGGGCTTTAACCAACCCATTTAGTCTCCTCACATTCCAACATGCTATATTAATCATGAGTTGAAGGCAAAAGAGGGGAGACCTTTTAGACCCCTGGGAAATTTTATTCTTTCTCGAAGATTTTTTTCCCCTCTTTTTGACACTACCATTAGAGAGAGAGAGGGGGTCATGGAGGATGGTCTTCAATTATCAGACAATATGGTTGGGGTACCATCCGATTCTGCATCAGAGGAAGCTCGACCGGGCACCACATCCACCGGACAACAAGAATCATGATATGGGATCTGGGTATCAACTCAGCAGGGATGAGCGTGAAGAGAGAGAATCTCTCTCTTCTCTCTAGGATTTCAAATTCAAAATTAGGCCTGCCGCTCTCCCCGGCTCTGGAGGCGCCAACTCTGGCCATGGCCGGCCTCCTGGGGGCCTCCTCCGGCCCTTACATGAATCTCGCCTCCTCTGTTCTTCCCCCTCGTTTCCCCCCTTTGCTAAATAACTCTCTGGCCACCCCCTCTGGTCCCGATGCTGGCTTCTTAGTGAAGGATAAGGCATTGGGTGCCGTCAAATGTATCCCGCAGACGCCATCTACCTCTCCTTGCTCCCCCATTGAAGGTTCCGGTGTCCATTGCTGCTGCTCACTGCGTTCAGGTACTAGGGATGTTTGCGTTTCTGGTTCGCCGTCTGTGCCCTTACTCTCGCCTACTTTTGGTGGCCCTGCTCCCTCATAAATTCTTTCCGGTGTGCCCATGGTTATCTCTAAGCCCGCCCCAGCTGCCGGTTTGCTTATAAAGTCTTATTGTGTGCTTACTACCGTCAATTCCTGGTCTCTGTTGCTCTAGACAAGGGTAACCTCCCATTTGTCCCCCTTAAATTTTTTCCTCCTCCTTCTGAGGCTAAACTCGACTCCCCTCTCTCACCCCCTGCTGAGGTTTTGCAGCAAAGTGCTGATTTTTGGGGCTCCACATTGGTGGGCCTGTTCCACGATAAACCTCCCCATTTCTCGACGGTCAATGCCATCTCTCCAAAGATTTGGGCAAGATTTGGTCTCCGTCACATTGCTGTGAATGACAAGGGCATTTATTTTTTTCAATTTGGCTCTGAGTCTCTATTGGAGGCTTGTTTGGCAAATGGCCCCTGGGCTTTCAGGAGGAATCCCATCTTCCTCAAGAGGTGGACTCCAAGTATGAACCTGGATCTCGAGTCCCTCATGTCATTCCCTGTGTGGATTTCTTTGGTTAATGTTTCAATTGAATATTGGACCCCCTTGGGATTAAGCTGGATAGCTAGTAGGATTGGTAAACCAATTCTCTGCGACCCCAGCACTGCCAAGATGGACCGTGTGCATGTGGCCAGATTATGTGTTGAGGTGGGTAAGGGCGATCCTCTTCCTGCAAAAATTCGGCTATTGTCGGGTGCTGCTGCGTCTTCCAAGGTTGTGGAGGTTGAGATTGTTTATCATCCGAAGCCGGCACGCAGCAGTTCTGCAACTCTGAGCAGTCAGGAACATGCTTCCAACAGATTGAAGGTGAAGTCAACTAGGCCTAAGGTTCAGACTCCTGGTGATGTTGGGGGTGAATGTTCTGCTCCCTCCAAAAACTCCCTCTCTGTTCAGGTATTGGCAGAGGAAAACCAGGAGACTTCTGCATGTGCTGAGCCTCCTTTGTCTGATTCTGGGATCCCTGATGAATTGGAGTTCTCATCTGATAGAGGTGTGGAAGCTTCGGGTCTGCAGGCCTCTAGCTCTGTTCTTGATGACTCCTCAGCTAATGGGCTGAGTCAAACGCAGATTTCCCCTTTAGCAGAATCTGTTCTTGTGTAGGCAAATGATGAAGCGTTCTCTATTGATTTTATTCCCATTGCTCTTGCGAGGTGCCTGACGGAGCTCATCATGTCCTGGTTATTTCCTCTCGTGATCTGGATCAGATAGAAGGGTCTCCAGCTGGGGCTCATTCACTTCCTGCCCCTAGTATTGGGGATGCACTAGTTGGCAAATCGAAGGTTGGCTCAGCTTTGGATTCCTCATTTTCTCCCGCTATTGGTGATGGTCAATTGGGAGATATTGAGCTGTCACTACATGCGGCTGAAAACCTCTGTGACTCCAATCTGATGCCCCCTTCGTTGAAGCCTGCTTATGAGGATGTTGAGCTGGAACCTGATGCGCCTTTCTATACACCACTTGATAAGGCTCCAATTGCAAAAGTGGTGCGGTTTGCTCTTGAGATCCTGTCTGCTGAGGCTGTCAGTAGTGCTTCTTGCAGTAGGAAGATGGCTCCTTGCAGTGATATTAGCCATCCGATTGTGTTTTGCAAATCCAATCTTTTTTTTTGGTAAGTATTTGCAGATCCAATCAGGGCCTCATGGATTCTATGGAGGCCCCTGTGGATGCTGTTCCCTCACTGGCATCCCCCCCTCTTGCTCCTCCTGTAGATGCTCCAGCTGAGGACGAGGCTCCTTCAACAAATGGTTCAACTGGTCGTGGAGTGGTGAAGGGTCTTGTCCTAGTGGACTCCCAGCCCCCTCTTGATGATGCTGTGTCTACGAGTGATGCCCTTCCCACCCCAGGTGCTGATCGATGGGCAACTTTGGGCTCTCTTGCAGTGATTCGGAGGAGTCGGTTTCTACTACCAGCAAAATCTCCTCCAAAGTTGAGTCCCTGCGGAAGCAACTGAAGGCTTATAAGGACATTCGTCACCAGCCTCCCTCTCTGGATTCTTTATCCTATAGCTCCCATGAGGATTGTAATCCAAATGAAGCTTCTTCTATTCCGGTGCAATTTGACCACGCCTCTCTGGTCGCTACTGACATCTCTAGCACCGGGCTTTATGGAAATTGGAAGCCGGCTAAGACCCAAAAAAATAAAAAATCTGCTTCCAAAAAATCCTGAGTTCCTCCGGATCTTAGGCTTTTGCCATGTGCTCTCTGGGCCGGTTTCGCCATCACTGTCTCAGGGTAGGCCAATTCGGAATCATGATGGGTTTAGGCCGATTTGGCCTTGCTGACGTGGCACGGCAATTTCCATTTTCGTTTTGAGGCCGGTTTAGATTTACCGACTTGGTTTGTCAATTGTCAATTTGGATTTGAGGTTGCCATTTTGGACTTGAGGCCGTTTTTGGCTTCGAGGTCGGTTTAGCTTGCTGATTTGGCGTCTGGGTTGCCGACTAGGCACATTCTGTTGCTGGTTTGCTGCCTTCTCTGCCCAAGGTCGTAGAATGCTGGTTTGCTCCCCGCCTGATTTGCCTCATGGTAGCTGTGTGTGCCTTTTACCCGGACTGCTCCAACAGACTGGTGCCAGTCAGCTTTGAAGGGTTGGCCTTCTTGTCGCGGCACTGCTGACGTGGCCTTCTGTCGTGGCCTCCTTCGTGGCTTCTTGTTGTGGCATTGCTGAAGTGGCTCTGCTGACGTGGCATTGCTGACGTGGCTTGTCGACGTGGCTTTGCTGACGTGGCTTGCCGACGTGGCTTTGCTGACGTGGCTTGCCGACGTGGCTTTGCTAACATGGCAACTTATTTCTACTGTTATGCTGCCAGCTTTGCTGGTTCGGATTGGCTTCGACGAGGGCATCTGGCTGCGTCTCAGTTGAATTGGGTTGTGTGCCTTCGATTGATCTCGCCTTGTCGGTTCTCCATCGTCGGATTCAGGTTGCTGCTTCTTGGACAGTTTCCCTTCGCATGGTCTTTGCAGATGTGGAGATGTGACCAGTTTAGTCTAGCTGTCAAGGGCTGTAGTTTCCTGCTGTTGTGTTTGCCTGAATTGCTGACGTTGCCGGGTTTGCCTTCCTGACGTGGCAATGCTGACGTGGAGTCCTTCCTGTACTGAAATGCTGGCGGTTTTGCTTATTCGGATTGGTTGATGTGGACCTCTGTCCTTATGTTGCCATTTTTTGACTGCGGCAGTTGCCTTTTGCCTAGCCTGATCTGGCTTCTGTGGATGCCGATTTGGTTTGCGACTAGATGGATTGACTGACGTGGACTCTTTTGCCAGTTTGGTTTTGAGGGTAAACTACCGTATTCATAAGCCGATTTGGTGTGAGGGAAATTTGCCGATTTCAATTGGGGTTAAATTGCAGCGTTGGAATGCGTATTTCAGCATCCGATTGGCAATGTGGGTTTGGCAAGCTGATCAGGCTCGATCGCCGTCTTGCTGGAGGCTGGTTTTGCTTTGCTGACTAGGCATATCATGTGCCGATTAAGACGTGTGGTTGCCGCTCTCGACTCGCATTTCAATTGCCGTTTTCAGCGTGTGTTTCAAGTGTCGAGTTAGTTTTGCGTTTCTAACACCGATTTCAATTTTGTAATATTTTTCTTAATGACTTTCATCATGGTTTAGGAGTCTCCTTGTTTCTATGTTTCTTTTCCCAAGTCGGTAAAACACTTGGTAAAGAATATAGCTGATCTGTACATTTTTCTTAAATTTTAATGCAATTAATTACTTATCAAAAAAAAAAGTCAGAGTAGTTCATGTGCTAAGTCCAATGATGTCTAATCCTAGCTGAGATGGATGCAAGGTTCCTCTCAGCTACCTTAGTATCAACCAAACCCACAATATTACAGTCGTGGGAGCTGATGAGGTTATGGACTTCATGGGCTTTAACCAACCTATTTAGTCCCCTCACATTCCAACATGCTATATTAATCATACCTTGAAGGTGAGAGAGGGGAAGAACTTTTAGACCCCGGGGAATTATTTTTCTTTCTCGAAGATTTTTGACCCCTGTTTCTGACACTGCCATTAGAGAGAGGGGAGTCATGGAGGATGGTCTTTGTTTATTAGACAGTATGCTTGGGGTACCATCTAAGCCAGTATCAGAGGAAGCACGAGCAGGCTCCACATCCAAAGGACAACAAGAATCATAACATGGAAGCTGGGTATCAGACTTTTTTCCAGAGCCAAAAACAGCATCAGCTGTATTTAGGGGAGAGACATTGGGACCCCCATCCTGCGGACGAGGAGAGACTTTTCATCATGTCCTCTTGGGTCAACCGAAGAGGGCTCCTGAAAGACACTAAAAGTGTTGGATGTGGCCAATTCCTTATGACTGGACACTCCAAAAAAAGAGGTAGCAATATCAAGGCCTACCTGGCGAGCCGACAATTTAGTCTGCAAAGGGGGATGGCTCACATGGGGTTTGCCCACAGCCTTAGGAGCCCACGAAGATTTGGTTGAAGGAGCCTTGACCCCAATCGCACCAGAAGTGGTACGCCTTGAAGGTCTCCATCGATAATCTTTTTTTTTTTGGTAAGTAAGTCTCCATTTAATGACTTCATTAACCGTAGAGAGAGAAGCTCTACCTTCTCTCTTGTTTTTCAAATTTCAAATTCAGGCGGTGCTCTAGAGTTTGATTTCTCCGGCCGTCGCCGGCCATGGCTGGCCTCCTGGGGGCCCCCCTTGGTCCTCCCCAGGACTCCGCCTGCCCTGCTTCTCCCACTGCTCCTGCGCTGACACCAGACGAGGCGAGCGTCTCGGGTCTGCCCGCTGGCTCTTCCCAGCCTCCCAGAGGTGCGGCTGTTGGTTCTCCACCGTTAAGGTTTTTGGCTGACCCTTTTCCCCCTTTGCAAAGGGGTGCTACGCTTCCTGCCCTAGGTCCAGATGTGAACTTCCTGGAGCATTTATCTCCTGTGGGTCGCTTCCATGGGCCCTTTCCAGAGAATAGCGCCTTCAATATTCTGGGTGTTGAGGCTTCGCTTGCTGATGCTGCCCCTGATGTTGGTGTTCCTCCTGTTGACGCAGCCCAAGCTTCTCCATCTTCTATTTCTGGTGTCAAACCTGCTGAGGCCTTGAGTGAAATCGCTGCCGAAGACGAGTCTGAGAACATCTCTTCAAAATCCAATCCAGGTGCGGCCCCTTCTTCTCCCCCGTCCTCCTAGGTTGCTGTCGTCCAAAACCATAGAGATAGCTTATGTCCTCCTCTAAAATTTTATCCCCCTCATTCTATTGATAGGGATGTCGTATCCATTTCTCCTTCGGATGAGGTCATTCGGCAGAGCCAGGAAGTTTGGGGTTCCACGCTTGTCGGTTTCTTCTATGAAACTCCTCTACACTTTCAGGCGGTAAACATCATTGCCCGCAAAATTTGGGCCATATTTGGGCTTTGCCACATTGCTGGACATGAGAATGGCTTCTTCTTCTTTTGGTTTGAGTCTGATGAACAACTGAATCTTTGTCTGTCTAAAGGCCCCTGTGCATTTGGCAAGAAAACCTTATTCCTTAAATGCTGGATTCCTGGAATGGAACTGACTAAGGAAGCTCTCCAAACCTTTCCTGTTTGGATTACCCTTTCCAACGTGCCGGTTGAATTCTGGACTCCATTAGGGCTTAGCTGGATTGCAAGTGGGGTTGGTAAACCCATCAAATTGGACTCAAGTACAGCTCGGATCGATCGGCTGCACTTTGCACGAATATGTGTTGAAGTGTGTAAAAAGGACCACCTTCCAACAAACATCAGAGTAAAATCTGGTGGTTTAGGTGAGGTTAAGTTCGTTGATGTTGAGGTTGCCTACCACTGGAGGCCGGTGCATCCCT
Source organism: Nepenthes mirabilis (assembly GCA_025585075.1). NCBI lineage: Eukaryota > Viridiplantae > Streptophyta > Magnoliopsida > Caryophyllales > Nepenthaceae > Nepenthes > Nepenthes mirabilis. The sequence continues at coordinate 12,936 of JAODPA010150068.1, forward strand.
TGAAAAAGTGCTCTGCAATCCATAAGAGCTCCAGGAAGGATCTGCCTGCTCATCAGGGTGCTATCCCCAGGAACCTGACCCCTGATGTCGCCTTGGATGATTGGGGATGCCTTTCTTCTAAGGCCATCCTTGATGCTGATAAATCACAACTTTTGAAGGCTGAGAATTCGGGTCTTGATCTTGAGGCTTCCGCTGCCTATCCAGAGCCTAAGATGCTGGCTTTGAAAGTTGATTTAGCTTCCGAGAGCCTTCTGGATAAGACTCCATCGCCAAAAGTGGTGCGGTTTGCTCGTGAAATCATGTCTGAGGCTCCCAGTTGTGCTTCTCGCTATAGGAAAATGGCTTCTTGCAGTGTTGTTTGCCATCCGATTGTGTTTCGCAGATCCAATCTGGGCCTTAAAGATTCTTTGGAGACCCCTGTGGATGCTGTTCCCAAATTGGCATCCCCCCCCTCTTGCTCCTCCTGGAGGTTCCCACGGAAAGGTTGCTGTTAAACCCCTTTCCACCCAAGGTGCTGATCGTTTAGCAGCATTGGGGCTCTCCTGCAGTGATTCGGAGGAGTCGGGTTCTATTGCCAGCAAAATCTCCTCCAAAGTTGAGTCCCTGTGAAAGCAATTGTTGGCTTATAAAGACACTCGTCACCAGCTTCCATCTCTGGATTCTTTATCCTATAGCTCCCATGAGGATTGTAATCCAGATGAGGCTCCTTCTCTTCCGGAGCATGCCTCTCTGGCTACTTTTGATACCTCCTTTTCCAAGGTTTTTGGAAATTGGAAGCCAGCGAGGTCTCAGAAAAAAGGAAAAAATCTACTTCTAAAAAATCTTGAGTTCCTCCGGATCTTAGACTTTTGCCGTGTACTCTTCGGGCCGGTTTCGTTATCTCTGTCTCAGGACGTGGTAATGACATTCCAGCTCTGGATTTGAGGATGGTTGGCCTGCTGACGTGGTTTTCTATTCCGGTTGGGACTGGTGGCTGCCTTGGATCTACTGGCCTGGCCAGTAGAGTGGATTTGTTGCTTCCTGTTGTGAGTTCAAGGTGGATTTGTTGTTTCCTGTTGCCCGAAGTGGCCTTGTGTTTCTTGGTGGCCGGAGTGTTATATGCTCACCTTGGACAAAGTGGCTTTGTTCTGAAGTGCGTTCTTATATCCGGATTTCCTTTTTGTCCTCTTAAAGGCCGGAGTGGCCTTTATCGCTCAATGACTGGAGAGGCCTTAAGTGTGATCAGGCTGGTCTGCCTCTCTATTGGACGGAGTGGCTTTGTTGTAGTATCCAGAGTGTATTTTGTTTGGTGCTTAAGATTTTGAATCCGGAGTTGACTTTGCCAATGTAAAAAAAAAAAAAGGTGGCTCGTTGCTCCCTTCTACCCAAAGTGGCCTTGTGATTCTGGTGGTCGGAGTGTTTTTGCTCAGTTTGGATGAAGTGGCATTGTTGATATATCCAGAGTACCTTTGTCCTCTTAAAGGGCGGAGTGGCCGGAGTGTTTTATGCTCACCTTGGACAGAGTGGCTTTGTTCTTTTATCCGGAGTGCGTTCTTATATCCGGATTGCCTTTTTGTCCTCTTAAAGGCCGGAGTGGCCTTTATCGCTCAATGACTAGAGAGGCCTTGAGTATAATCGGGCCGGTCTGCCTCTCTATTGGACGGAGTGGCTTTGTTGCAATGTCCGGAGTGTATTTTGCTCACTTACTGACCGGAGTGGCCTTTTGCGATGAGGGTCCGGTGCTTAAGGTTTTGAATCCAGAGTTGGCTTTGCCGATATAAAAAAAAAAGGTGGCTCGTTGCTCCTTTCTACCCAAAGTGGCATTGTGATTCTGGGAGACCGGAGTGTTTTTGGTCTCTTTGGATGGAGTGGCATTGTTGATATATCCGGAGTACCTTTGTCCTCTTAAAGGGCGGAGTGGCCTTGTTTCACTTTAAGGCTGGAGCCGCCTTGTGTGTGTTATGGACGGAGTTGAATAGAGATTGCCACTCTCGTCTTGTACTTCATTTGCCGTTTTAGGAGTGCGATTCAAATGCTGAGTTGGTTTTGCGTTTCCAACGCCGATTTCGATATTGTAATCTTATTATTAATGACTTTCGTCATGGTTTAGGGGACTCCCTGTTTCT
>JAODPA010150079.1:0-15040 GCA_025585075.1 Nepenthes mirabilis
ATATTATAGTTTACAAAAACTAAAAATACTACAAAGAGTAAATATATAACAACTCACTCGTTCCTTCAAATTTCACTTATCTTGCCACTTATATTGTTGCTTTGAAAATTTTCGTATTCATTACTATCCAGAATGATTGAATTTTTGGTATAATTTTTTTTAAGGCTAACTAATTCTTTAATAGAATACATATTTATATTTTTTATGTCATACTTTTTCTTCATCTACAACTTGACCCCCGGTATTAAAGGTAGATTTTGATAATACTATACTTATAGATAGGCTAAGAGATCTCTCACTATTAAAAGGAGCACAGGGAATATTTACTCACTAGTCTTTCATCAATTCAAAATCTAAATTTTTAACCAACTATATAAAATTAGAAATGTGGTCAAATTATAAATAGTAAAGTAGTGTTGCCAATGTTAAAAGTTCACTTATTGTCTGCAATCCATGTCAATTTCATATTAAGAAAAACAAATTTTATTTTGATGGGACCACATATATTCCTACTTACTTCCACAACTAGAATAGAGGTTAATCAAAAAAGAGATGAGATACTTGTCTCTCAAAATAAGTACATAGAATGTCTACCAAAGAAAATCAAAATGCATAGGTACAAGTGGTAATTCCACTCATCAAAAATCAGAAATTAAAGAAAGAAAATGGATCCTCAAAAGGAAATGCTTCACTATATAGAAGTTTGATTAAAATTTTTTTATATCTCATAGCAATAAAGTCATGCCAAATTATTCATTTCAAATGCCTTTATTATAACTTTATTGAATTCTTATGTCATATTCACATTATTTTATGTGTCAATAAGATCATCTATATATAAAGACAAAAAATAAGGCTATTTTGACCTTAAATCTTGATATATAGAGTTGTCATACATTGGCTCCTATGTAATCCTTGGTGAAATATTCATCAATTTTGCTATCCCAAGCTTGTGAGGCTTGTTTCTACTTTATATCCGTCAATAAGACAAGAATTTCTCCATTTTCCCACTAGCCACCATCGTTTTGACTCATCCACATTCCCTATGTGCTCTCTCTTCCTCCTCCTCCCAGATACAGGCCTACCATAGCGCACACACACACACACACACACACTCTCTCTCTCTCATATCTTCCTGCTTTCCTTGTTGTCTTGCTTGCAACAACTACCCCACTAGCCACCCCTCTATATAATGAAAATGGTGGTTGTGGGGCATTGTCCTTTGACATTTGGTGTGCACGGTTGGGAAGCAACTTTGGAGTTAGAGGGCAATGCAAGGTTTAGTGCGCTAGGATAGGGAGTGGCTTCGTAACTAGAGGGCAATGCTCCAATAGGTGTACTCAATTTGGAAGTGGCTTTGGAGCTAGAGAGTAGTGCTCCAATAGGTATGCTTGATTGGTGAGTGGCTTTAGAGTTGGAGGACAGTGCTCCATTTGGTGCCCTGGGTTAGGGAGAGGCTTAGAGAGATAGGTATGCTCGATGAGAGGCAACTTAAAGAGAGGGTCACCATTACGATGTCTGGTCCCCAGGAGTTGGGATTGATTACTTGATGAAAAATTGGATCAGCAAACGTTCCAGGAAGGTTCCAAAAGATGGCTCCCAAAACTAGGCTCTAAAGGAGAGATTCCCCCTCTCGCGGAAGAATGGGTGCATATATAAAGTGAGAATGTGAGTTGCTGGCCTTGGGCTTCATAGCTCTACAATTGTGAATAAGAAGCCGGGCATGTGGTTATTGTGGAGTAGGGAGAAGAGCAGGAAGAGGAGTTCGAGTAGAGGATTGAGGGTTGAGAGTCAAACTGAGAGAAGGTTCGATAGAAAAGAGAGAGAGAGGTAGAAGAGACACGAGGGAGAAAGAAGACAGTAATTAGTTTTCTATTCCTCCTGCCCAGTACAGTGATGGGCTAAATATAAAGGGGAGAATACACGTGGCTCAACAGAGAGGCCTAATAAACTGGGAAAAGGGAAAGAGGGCAATGCTGGTACACGTGCCCAAGCAGCTTAACAAACTAAGTAACCAAATGAACGATGTAACAAACTAAGGGAAGGGGAGAACAATTTAACCGAATTTCTGTTAGCATTTGTTGGTGGGAAGAGGAAAACAAACAAATTAATTCAGTGCAGGAATTGAATATAATCGTGAAATTTTGGTGGTAGTTGGATAATCTGAGTCTTCGCCTTATAGCTGTAGATTGTTACTGGCGTGTATTCGAGGAACCGTTGTGGAGACTCGTAATATTGCAGTTCTCATCAAAACCAACATTGTCCTCAAGGCTGAAGGTAGAAAAATTCTATTGAAATTCATTGACAGCTTCCCATGTGGCCTCCTCAAGTGTTTGTGTCTTCCAGTACACCAAAACCTAGGAAATGGGCTGATTGTTTGGAGGATTTGTCAAAACCCGAGAATTTAGTGCGATTGCTGCCGGGGTTGAGAGCCAAAGCATCAATAAGCAGATCGAATGTTTGGCTATTGTGGTCTCCACGACACCGCTTGGGTAAAGACACATGAAAGACGTTATGTATTTTTGAGTGTGTCGGCAGGTTCAGGCGGTAGACAACAACTCCTACCTGATCTAGAATATGGAAGGGACCATAATATCATTTGGCAAGTTTGTTTGTCTGCCGTTTTGCTACTAAAGTTTGGTAGTATGGCTACAGATACACATAGACAAAATCTCCAATCTGAAATTCCTTCTCGGTCCAATGAGAATTTGCCTGCTGCTTTATCCGGAGTTGTGCCCGCTGCAAATTCGTTTTGAGGGTGCCCAGAATAGTGGATCTTGTGGTTAGCAATTCATCCACGGCAGCTATGAAAGGGGTGCCTTGTACATAGTTGAGCAGCGAAGGAGGTGGCCACTATAAACTGCTTCGAATGGGCTCATCTTTATTGAAAAGTGCCAGGCTATATTATAGTGTCATTCGGCCCAAGGTAAATATTGGACCAACGAGGAAGGGAGTCCTGTTGCGAAACAACGCAAGTAGTCTTCAAGGTATCGGTTAACAACCTCAAATTGTCCATCCAATTGGGGATGGTACGTGTTGCTGGTGGACAGTTGGGTCCCCTGCAACTTGAAGAGTACTTTCCAAAATAGGCTCATAAATAGAGGGTCTTGAACAAAAATTTCTATGAGCTGCACTACTGTAAATTGAGCCTCCAGCGTGGAGAAGTGGGCGTATTTGGAGAGCCAATCAACTACCACCATTATAACCGATTTTCCACGAGGAGGTAAATGGATAATAAAATCCATAGAAATGGATTACCATATGTTACCTGGAATGGGAAGTGGCAGAAGAAGCCCTTGTGGTGCTGTATTCAGTGGTTTGATTTGCTGACATATCGGGCAATTGTTAACGAAGTCATGTACTTCTTTATGCATTTTTGGTCAGAAAAAAAGGACACGATTCGGGAGAAGGTGCAGTGAATTCCAGCATGTCCCCCAAGCGGTGAATTGTGATACTCCTGCAGTGTCAACTCTGGCAAAGCAGATTCAGTTGGCATGCAGATTTGGTTTCGAAAGAAAATTAGTCCATCACGCCAGAAGTACTCGGCATGGTCACCTGGGTGATCTTGAATTGCTTTTGTGAGAGTGGCTGATGCTGGGTGCCGTTCATAAAACTTCCTCAAGGCGGACAATAGGGCTATGACTAGCTAGGAGATAGCTTTGAGGGCCAAACTGGTTCAAGACTCCCAACTGGATAAAGCATCGAAGGTCCATTGGTACATCCTAGCCAATACATTGTCGAAATTAAATTCCAGTAAATTGGTGATCCAGCGCTGTTGCTCTGGGGTATGGATGGTTTGAGTCAGCAATGCCTTGAGCAGTTGGTAATTCGTTTGTATGGTGAACTTAGCGCCTAATAAATACTAGCGCCATTTTTTATGGCCTCAGTGACAACACAAAGCTCATTAATATATGTAGATGTCTACAATTTTGGACAAAGTTGCTTACTAAAGTAGGCAATGGGATGCTCGTCTTGGAGAAGTACAGCCCCAATGCCTTGCCTAGATGCATCAATTTGGACCATGAAGGTCTTGGAGAAATTTGGTAGGGCTAGCACTAGAGTAGAAGTGAGGGCGGCTTTAAGTGAAGCAAACACCTGCGCAGCTTCGGAGGTCCAAACGAAAGCGTTTTTGCGCTGCAGGACCATCAGTGGAGCTTAAATCTAGGCATACCAGTTTACAAAGAGGCGGTAGTAACCTGCTAGCCCCGGGAACCCGCGTAGTTGGGTTACATTGGCCAATGGCGGCCAATTCCAGACAATGGCAATTTTGGATGGGTTGACTGCCACGCCATGTTCTGAAATAACATGACCAAGATATGACAGCAAGGTACGTCCAAACTCACACTTGGACTGCTTCACAAAGAAAGAGTTAGTTTGTAGGATATGCAGAACTTGAGTGAGAAGTTGGAGATGGGTCTCCCATGAAGGACTGTAAATGAGAATGTCGTCAAAGAATACCAACATGGATCGTCGAAGCACAGGATGGAAGATTTCATTCATTTCAGATTGGAAGGAAGAGGAGGCATTAGACAATCTAAAAGGCATGGCCATGAATTTGTAATGCCTCTCGTGAGTCCGAAAATTTGTCTTGTGGATGTCATCTGGATGAACTCGCATCTGATGATACCCAACTCTTAAATTGAGCTTTGAGAAGATCTGGGCTCCAGCTAGCTCATCCAATAGCTCATTGACCGTGGGGATTGGGAATCTGTCCTTCATTGTAATGGCATTTAGGGTCCGAAGTCCACACAAAACCGCCAACTTCTGTCACGCTTCTTGGCTAGTAAAATAGGGGATGAAAAGGGCTAGTACTGGGCTAAATAATGCCTTCTTCCAGCACTTCTTGGATCATGCGTTCCATCTCCGCTTTTTGGAAGTGTCAGTACCGATAGGGTTTGACGTTTACGGGTTCGAAGTTTGGCTTTAACAGAATATGATGATTAGTGGCCCGGCATGGGGTAGGCCATGGGGTAGGAAGAATACCCTTACAAAGGTAGAGAGGAGGTGTTGTAATGTTGATCGTATGGTGGGGGTGATATTTAAAGATAAGTGATCTGTGGAGGAGGGGAATCCTTCTGGAGGTCCCAACGAAGACTCGAACACGGGTGTGATGGTCATGTGGAAGTAGGTAGCGGCAGCTTTAGTCATTTCACTTCGCCGCAATTGTCCCAAGTTGTTGGGGTCACTCCCGAGTGGCATGATGTCCGCGGACTCCATTGGTTGAATGGACGAGGACTTTTGTTGAAGCGTCATATCCGAGATGACTTTGGGATGAGGACTTCCTTAAAGCGTCATGTCCGAGCTGAGGACGAGGACGAGGAGTCTAGAATCGTAGGCGTTGACTTTATCAACGTAGGCCTACTGATGGCCGTTTTTGCAGGTGGGTTGGTCACCCACTCTAATTGGATGTTGCAGCGGCTGCAACTTCCCGATGGCAGGCCTGCCCTCTGACACGCCAAGCATGCGCCTGCCATGGCAGGCCTAGGGCGTAGGTCTGGAGACCTACGCCCAGTTGGGTGGGCGGACACGCCACCTCCTTTGTGTATATATACAGGAGCTTGTTGCCCTTGCGTGAGTACTGGAGTTGGGACATTTGAGTTCTAAGAGCCTTGAGAGAGCTGTGGGCAAGTTTTGTTGTAAAGATAGAGTGAGATACACTTTGAGAGAGGTTGTACACTTGAGATTATTTTCTTTCGTTAGAGCTTGAGTACTTGTAAACAATTCTCTTATAGTACATTTCTTCGTGGTTTTTCCTTGGTTTAAGAAGGGTTTTCCACGTTAAAACTTATGTGTTCTTTTTTATTCTCTATCCTTACTTTCCTTGCCGTCCGAGAGCTCTGCTCTGTGTGTTGTCCGAGAACTCTATCCGCTCGGTCACCGTGCAGTCCGAGTGTTCTTCCCCAACACCAAGGTCATGGCAGATATAGTGGCGGATTGTAACCCACATAGAGTGAGCCGGTGGCCGACATAATTAAAGTTCATCCACAACGCCTTGTAATCGAATAAGACGGGATCGATCGTCGCCAGCCATTGATCCCGAAGACTACATCAGCTCCATAAATGGGTAGCAAGTAGAGATCCATATGGAATTGGGACTGATCCAAAGCTCCATAGTGTTTGAGCATATTCCTTCGTAATGTAATGAGTCTCTATTACCCATAGTGACACTAAGGTGTTAGAATGGTTGGATGGGCAGTCCCAAATTTTTAGCCACTCTGGTCTGGAGGAAATTGTGGGTAGAGTCGCTATCAACCAAGATGCCGATCGGACGGCCAGAAATTTGGCCTTGCAACCTTAATGTGGATGGGACAAAGTGGCCCTCAAGAGTATGAAGGGAAATTATGGGAGTAGAGTCTGTAAAGGGTAACAGGGGCTCCATTTCGAGAGGATCTGCTGTCTGGAAGTTAGGGCCCGATGAAGCTTTCTCAGAATGGGGTGATCCAGTGAGTGGAATGTCTTCCTCCTCAGCAATCACGCAAAGGAATTGAGGAGGTTGGCAACAGTGGCCTGGGGTAAATTTCTCATCACAATTGAAACATAACCCATGTTCACGGCAGGCTACCATTTCCACTGGCGTGAGCCTCTTGATGGGTAGTCTTGGTGGCGAGTTTGGGGTAGGAGACGGTCATGGGGTATGTCTCAGGGCTTGGGGTGACGGTTTGAAAGTGGGGGGCGGTGGGAAGCGAAGCGGCCTGCATCGAATTTTTCCTCCACTATCTTAGCCATTCCAATGGCCTCTGGTAATGTCTGAGGCTTTAGCAATAAGAGTTCACGCTGAATGTCATCCCGTAGACCAGAGATGAAACAGTTCAAAAGGTTCACCGTGGTGAGTCTTATGGTACGTGTGGACAGAGCTTCAAATTCTGTCATATAGGAGGCAACTTTAGCATTTTGTCATAGCTTATAGAGCAAGGCTTTTGGATTGTAATAAGTAGAGAGGCCGAATCTTAGTTCCAAATCACGGGAAAAAGCCTCCCAAGTCATGAGCTATTGGGTTGTATACATCCATTGGTACCATTGAAGTGCGAAACTGGCCATGTAAAAGGCGGCGATGGTCAATTTCTGGTTGTTGGAGGTGAGGTGATAATAAAAAGAATCGTTCAATTTGAAACAACCATCCGAGAACATTGTCCCCGAAGAAGAAAGGAATCTCGAGCTTGGGTATGTGTACAAGCAGAGCGGACTAGGAATCTGATGGTGTATGTGTGAAGAAGGTAGGGTTTGAGGTGGTGGTGATGAATGTGTGGGTGAGGCCACCATAAATGAGAGTGGGGTTGGGAGCAGTGGTGGATTTACTGTCAGTCTAGGTTAGGCTTCGATTCAAGCCAAGGAATGAATAATATCAGTTAAGGACTTCGGTAAATGTTCATTAAGGGAGGCGTTGGAAGGAATACCTTCAGAATGATGCTGTAGAGTGGTGACAATACTCTTGGATTGTTGCTGTAAGGCGACTGTCATCTCTTTTAGTCCTAAAATCGAATCCTCTAGGGATTTGTACCGTGTCGTCATACCCTCTGCCATCTCTCAACGAGAGCACCAATAATCCAAGAAGCTGGGCGTGTGGTTATTGTGGAGCAGGGAGAAGAGCAAGGAGAGGAGTTCGAGCAGAGGATTGAGGGTTGAGAGTCAAACTGAGAGAAGGTTTGAGAGAAAAGAGAGAGAGAGAAATAGAAGAGACACAAAAGAGAAAGAAGACAGTAATTAGTTTTCTATTCCTCCTGCTAGCACAGTGATGGAATAAATACAAAAGGGAGAATACACGTGGCCCTACAGAGAGGCCTAACAAATTGGGGAAAGGGGAAGAGGGTAGTGCTGGCACACGTACCCAAGCAGCTTAACAAAATAAGTAATTAAATGAACAATGTAATAAACTTAGGGGAGAACAATTTAATCGAATTCCTGTCAGCATTCGTTGGTGGGAAGAGGGAAACAAACAAATTAATTCAGTGCAGAAATTAAATATAATCGTAAAATTTCAGTGGTAGTCGGATAGTCCCAGTACTTTGCTTTGTAGCTATGGATTGTTGTTGGTGTGTGTTCGAGGAACCATTGTGGAGACCCATAACATTGGCTGACAATATGTGCCTACCATTGGTGCTCTAAACCACTGAGATCCTCTTAGCGACAGGATAGCCACTATCACCCTTGAATCGTCTGCTGCAGGCATGAGAGACCACCGAGTGGCAATGGTCATTGAGATTCTTCTATTGAGCTTAATAGGCTAATTGTGCCACATCTATAGACCTACCTTGCAATCGTCCTTGGCAGGCTATATACCGTTGGGTTGTATTAGGCCATATCAGCATGGGATAACTGCGGCAGACTCAAGGCCTTAGGCTTCAGGAAACCCTTTCTGAATTGTTGCTTTTGAGACACTTTTCCTTACAGGTTGGGTTCTAGGCCAGCCCACAATCTACAGGACCCATCAGTCTCAATATGTGATGTAATAGGTAAATAAATTCCAAAATAATTATCCTAAATTTCTTCACTATTGAATGAAAAAAAATTATCAACCATTAATGTGTTTAATAAATTATAAACAATTAACTAATAATTATATTTAATTACCAATAAAAAATATATATATAAAAGAATTGAGAGAGAGAGTAAGCTTAATTTAAACGTAGAGAAGAGAAACAGTAAAGAGTTGGAATGAAGAAATATAACGAGGATGGGAGTGTACTTATAGATTTTGAAGGAGGGACGTAATACCAACGCCTTTGATACGGTATAGTGTGATCTTGGGGTGATACAATGAATCAATCCCAAAGCTCACTCAGTAGAGTACAGTCATGAAAGAAGATTTTACTCATGGCATTTCTTCCTTTTCAAGTGTTGTGGGCCTTACACAAGGAATTGAGAACACAGCTCTCCATTTTAAAAATAATAATAACAATAATAAACGAAAAACATTTTCAAAAAAGAAAAGAACAGTAAAATGTCCAACACCAATTATTTTGAACAAGTGAAGACAATTTCTTCTTTCAAGTGGGAATCAATGCACTAGTAGTAGTAGTAGTAGACGCGTTTGAACCTGACATTCCTATATTAAAACCAAAGCACCTCTTCACTTGGCACTGGCCAACTCCAGCCTCAGAAGCTTGGCAGCAGCAACCATGTTCTGGAGGGCAGGCTTAACTTCGGCATACTTGCGTGTCTTGAGGCCACAGTCCGGGTTGACCCACAAAATATTGGTCTCAAGCACCGCAAGCATCTTCCTGATGCGATCAGCAATCTCCTCCATCGATGGTATTCTCGGGGAGTGGATGTCATAGACACCAGGGCCGATCCCAGCACCGTATTTCACCCCTTCGCGGAAAACTGACAGCAGCTTCTCATCAGAGCGGGAGTTTTCGATGGTGATCACATCAGCATCCATGTCAATAATCGAGTGGATGATGTCATTAAAGTTCGAATAGCACATATGGGTATGGATCTGTGAGTATTAGCACAGCAGCCAACATTAACGAGAGACACGGTCAATGACTCATTACTCCAACAAAAGACAGTGGAAACTGGCGAGAGCAAAAATGCACACCTGGGTCGTGTCTAGCACAGAACAGTTGGTGATGCGGAAGGAGTGGACAGCCCACTTCAAGTAGAAAGAGTGCTCTGATTTCCTAAGAGGCAACCCTTCTCTGAGGGCAGCCTCGTCAATTTGGATAACATTAATACCGGCTTTCTCAAGATCCTCAACTTCATCCTTGATGGCCAATGCAATCTGATAGCATGTCTCATATCTGGAATGGACAAAATGTAACCATCAATCATACTTGCGCCATCAAACTGAGCAATCAACCTTAGCTGCTTCTATTTGTGAATTGTTTCATGAAGAAAAAAACATTACCTTGGCTGGTCATTTCTAACAAAAGACCAGTTGAGAATGGTGACAGGCCCTGTAAGCATGCCCTTCATGGGACGGGCAGTCATGCTCTGAGCCATAGATGACCAGAAAACCGTCATTGGCTTGGGGCGGCTCACATCACCGAAGATGATTGGTGGCTTCACACAACGAGATCCATAAGATTGCACCCACCCATTTAAGGTGAAGGCAAAACCGGACAACTGTTCTCCAAAGTACTCAACCATGTCATTTCTCTGCAGGGACAAACATCAAAGCATGTCAGATACAGGTTGTTCACATCTGAAGGTTTCATTCCATCCGATTGCTTTTTTTCTTAAAACATATACGAAACACACACCTCAGGCTCTCCATGGACAAGGACATCAATATCAAGTTGTTCCTGGAGCTTCACAACTTTGTTAATTTCCTCCTTGATAGCCTCGACATACTCATCCTCAGATATTCTAATGAAAACGACACAAGTTCAAGGTACTTTAGAGCTCAAGATGAGTGTATCTTACAGGGGGAAAAAAAGGTAAGCTCAGAAAATCACTCACTTCTTGGCCTTGTATTCACGGCGAACTTTTCTAAGTTCCATGGTCTGTGGGAAAGACCCAATGGTGGTAGTTGGGAGGACAGGAAGATTGAGTTTCTTCTGTTGAGCATCAAGCCTAGCACTGACATTAGTCGCACGATGGTGGTCAAAATCCTTCAAGCCAGCAGCCTGGAAGAGTTGAAGCAGCAAGAATCAATAATACTATGGAATGAGTTTGGCAGTGTAAAAGTGCAAGAGATTTTACAGAATCACTTACAGCCTTTTGTACAGCTTCGTTGGTAACCCTAGGGGATGATTTCCTTGAGACATGAGCCACAGCATTGGCAGAGAAGAAAGCCTGGAAGAAAGTCAAATGAAGTTAAGATATTACAAAGCATGAAAATGCGTCAATATCAAACAAATCTCAATACCAAAAAAGCTACAACCTCCAGTAAAAAATCCAAGCAACTGACAAATAAATCAGCCACCTAACTTCATTGAATTTAAACATTTAATCTTATAAGGCTTGTCAAAAACCTTGGTGTCAATTAGGACAGGGATTAACCTAGATAATCACTTACGAGCCAATAGATCTTACAACAATCACTAGTGTTACAAAAAAAAAACTAAAAATTTGTGAAATGGGGGTTCATATTTGCAATTCCAGAGAGTGAGTTGAACAAGGAAAGAGTTACCTCATCCTTGTGGCCAGTCAAAGCTTTTGATAGGGCATTCACTTCTAGAACTTTCTGAGCAGCAAATGCAAGCCATGACTTCATTTCATTGTCTAGCTTAGTCTCACTAGCTAGATCAACAGCAGTGTGAAGCAATGAGCAGGAGGTGGACACCACAAGTTTACCTGCAAACAAATAAATTTGGATCAGTGAAAACGACAGAGAGGGATAAAAGAATCCCCAAACGACAACCTTTAAATGAAAAATCTACCTTTTCCTACAATGCCCTCAAGAGCCTGCAAGGTATCAAGGGAAGCAGCAAGATCATTGGCCCAAATGTTCCTTCCATCAACCAATCCAGCAAAGAGGTATTTCCCTGAGGGGAATTCATCGTTTACCAAGTCCAGTGTTTTTGTTCCACGAACAAAATCAAACCCATACCCAGAAATACCCCTCAAAGAGATGAGGGTCTTGTATGCCTCAGAGGTTATGTCAGCAAAGTAAGTCTCAATTAGAACATGTGTGCCAGATAAAGTTGATTCTAATTCAGAGTATGCTTCACTGAATGCTTGCAATTGGTGGGAATCAAGATCCATGACAAGCATTGGCTCATCAAACTGTATCCAAGAAGCACCAGCTGCCTTTAGTTCTGTCACAACTTCCCTGTCATAAAAGAATCTTTGAATGAACAAACTAGAGACATTTGCATAAACATATGACCAATAGCAAGGCTTAGTTCAACTCACTTATAGATTGGTAGGATTTTACCAAGAAGAGAGAGGAGGGGAAAGAATTTATCAACACCCTTTGCAGGTTTCGATAGCAACAAATACGAGACAGGTCCAATAAGAACTGGAACAGTGTGCACTCCAAGCTGTGAGGGACGTAAAAGAAAAGCATGAGGATTTGTAAAACAAAGAATAAACATTGATAAAACTAGACCAAAATATCATCCTACAGGCCAGTGAACAAAATATATTACATAAAAAAAGCTGCATATCTTTAACTCCTTTGCAAAGCATGCAGGTGTACTATCAACTGAGTGAAAAAAGACAATATGCATGCATAAATAGAGAGTAGTAAACACCTAATATAACTAAAGGCAGCTCAGTGCATACCGCCTTAGCCTCCTTGTATTCATCCACAGCCTTGTGAGAAGCATAAGAGAACTTCACATCAGGCCCCAATTCAGGGACAATGAAATGGCTGCAGAACATAAGATTAACATATAAGCATAGGATTTTTAACTCATTATATATTCGATTATGTGGAAGTGATGCAAAGACAAAGAATCACTTACTAGTTGGTATCAAACCACTTGGTCATTTCCATTGCAGGTACAGAGGCATTTCCCCTGGCCATAGAGAAGTACACATCGAATCCGATCTCACCACCATTCCATCCATATCTAGGTGGAACAGCTCCAAGCATGGCAGTGGTGTCAAGAACCTGGTCATAGTAAGAGAATGTGTTGCTGGGAATGTACTTGATGTCAGCATCAGCCATCTGTTTCCAGATGGATGACCTGAGATCAGCTGCAACTTTCTTTAAATCATCAGCACTGCTCTTTCCATCCCAGAAGGATTCCAAAGCAAATTTGAGCTCTCTTTTTGGCCCCATACGAGGGTATCCAACAATGTGAGAGGCCATTGCGCTGCCCACATTCAATACAAACATCAATCAGACAGTATCACCCAAGGTTTATATTAAGAAGCCAAATTTAATTAAACAGAAGCCTCCACAGCTGATGATTCATTAAGTGGCAGGGATAATAAAAAAATGAGTGTATACAGTAACTTTCCAAGTTTTTAATAGTCCTTCACAAAGTATTTCTCAATCCATTTAAATTTGAAGCATCACCAAATGCTTCTATTCATCTTTTTCCACTGGACAACAGAAAGCCAATGATGGGAAGCATATAGGTAGTTGATGGCATAGCTTCCAAATGAAAAGCATGATGGAGAATTAGAATCTGAGAAACTGAATTATGAAATAATATATCCAAGAAAAAAATGACAGTCCATCATGCATGATGCATATGATATATATTGGAAACATCTCACAGCTTCTTCTTTATGAAAATTGAGCCAAAACATATTGCAGAAATACCTCTTTCATCTAGATCGTTACTTGGTTATGATAAAATGAGTTACAAGAAAATGAACCTTCATTACCATCTTAAAATATAAGTCCACCCTAAAGCAGAAGGGAAAAAAGGAACAGCATAATACAAAAGTCAATACCCATGACTTTGTTATCTGATGAGTGGCCCACTAAGACGATGGAGGTTCAATGGAGGTTTTCCCATCCTCCATTCCCATCAATCACAAACAGTGAACTTGAAAACGAAGCTTGGAAACTCAAATCATGGGTTTCCTCTTTGTCAGGGAATCTATATTTTCCACCGGTATCATTTAAGACTCCAAATTTATCATTATTTCACTATGCATATGAACACTATGATCGCACTAGCATCACATGGACACAACCAAGGCATCTACTACGGCAACGCTGCCAGGAACGTGCTAAATTGGATTTTTCCTTCAGCAAAGAATCCCTCGGTCATTTCCCCGTCAGAGAGATAACAACAACTGAAAAGAGAACTGCTTCTGAAAGAACATTTAATAATTAGAAATTTAATAATTGGATAAATTCTACCATAGTAATAACAAAATGCTCTACTCAGACCTTCTAGAATCAAAAAGGCATGCATATTTAACATATATGGCCACATGAGCCACATCCTGAAAATGTAGAGACCACGAAGACAACAGGAACATTCTGCATCCTCACAGTACCAGTGAACCTACCAACACGTCGTTCAAAGAAGATCTCAACACACGCGGATCTCACAACAAATAGCAGAACCCATTCTAACCAGGGAAAATGGTTTCCATACATAAACCTGATAAACGGGTGTACGAGTGAGATCCACTCCAACTAGATGGCAAGTGGATTATCACCCTCGACAAATAACATTTCCATTAACTATGATAATTCCTAATCAAATCGACCACAGCCAAAACCATAGTGGTTCTGAGTAGGAGGTTTCAGAGCCCAAATCATAGCAGTACGGCTTACACTTGAAGAACTGACTCCATGCTAAAAATAAATTTATAGCAACTAAAAGTTCAATCACTTGAGAGCACAATATTTAGATAATGTCCGTTTTCCAAATAATTCGAGAGGATCCGGATATCATAACCTTGGGATATCAGATCTAGAAAACAATATGATTCAGAATATAAATTTTTAAATCCCAACATCGTAAAATAGATCCAGTGGGAACGAAAGAGACAATAGATCTGAAGGAAAGAAATGTCAATTAGAACCACATCACTTCACAGTCTTGAAATTAAAACATGATTCATGGCCAAGGTGTTAGGCAAACAATCAAACTCACCGTCAGATCTAGCTGAAATGTGGGGAAAAAAACGACGAATCAGGAGCTGAATAACACCAAAACTGAAATGATATTTATACAGGAGCAAGGGCTAAAAGGAGAATGTTGCCTTAAAATCAAAGCGAAGATACTATTACTGAGAATAATCCCCCGGAAGAAGCGGGTGCCGACAAAGACGAAGAGCATACCTTGAGGAAATGGAGCCGGAGAGCACCCTTCCAGTGGACAGCTCAAGCAAAGCGGATACAGGGAGATACAGAGGAGAAGAGCAAGGCGACTGCGGAGTGAGAGTGTTTCGAATATTTATAGAGGCGAAGGGAGAGGTGGGTTTGGTAGATCTGGATCTTCATTCCTTTTTACAGTGCTTCCTTCCCAAATTATTCTTTGTGCTTTCGACTACATATGTTGGTTGATTTTGCAACACGCGCTGTCGAGAGAGTGGAGGATGAGGATATAAGAGTTGGTGGCCGGGGTTGGTGGACCGATGCTTAATACACCTGTTCTGTTGGATTTTTATATGAACAGACAAATCTCAATCTTAACAAAATATTTTTAAATATAAATCAACAAGTTTATGTATAACT
>JAODPA010150090.1:0-15038 GCA_025585075.1 Nepenthes mirabilis
ATACATAATCTGAGCTCGGTTAGACCAAATCGGTTACTTTTACTTGTAGTTTATAATTTGATTGGGTTAGTAGTGTTATGGATCCCTTCTAGGCTCATTTCATCATCAATCAACACATACGATCTATGGTTTGTAAGTGGTTTGATAATAAGACTGCTATTAGAAATAATTTACTTAGCTCAACATAAAATGATAATGTATATTATTATAGGCTTAGTCCAAGAGAAGATATATACACATTATATATAAGATTGTAGAATGTAATTTGGGTTACATCATTTAAGCGGCAAATTGAGCGTGGCAAATGTGCAAAAGAAGGCAAGGCAAGATGTGACGGAAATAAATACGTCAAGAGAGCACTTACACAAGTAGAAAAGGAAGGGAGGAAGGAACAAACGTCTACCTTGAAGCTTTCTCAGTATAACTCTTCATGATCAGATATCTATGATGAAAAAATACAACTTTCTTAATATATGATCTTATATTTAGGTACATTGTGAATTTATAGAAGGCATATTTATACTTAAAATGTATCTAAATCATTAAAATAACTTATGTAAAATATAAATTGAATATTTTTTTTCTATGTCATTGTCTATGAGTGTTGGTAAAAAAAAAATACTAATAATAATGTTTTTTTATGGGCACTTGTTACGAAGATAAATATGGGTAATAAATAATACAAAAGGAGAAAATTAGATTGACCTATTTATGACCTAAATAACAACAAAATCACCATGATTGATTCAATTATCGATGGTGGCTTGCTTTACATCTGGGCACAATTATTAACAAAAGATACCCACATTTTACGACCTTGTTACACTAGATTTTGAATAATGAAAGAGAAATCAATTACGACTACACAAAATTCTCCCATGCCCTTTAACAGTTTTGCATTGCCAGTGATATATCTATTATGGTATATTATAGCATGCACAGCAGTGTGCATGGGCGTGGCTCTGGCTGGCTATAGCAGAATCCAACCCTGGTCACACATGCTGTCTTTTCGTACTGTGTTTGCAGCTAAACCTCTGGGTACTGTTAAGTTAGGCCACTTCTTTTGTCTTTATATTAACAATAGGAATGTGATGTTTGCCATTAAGCTTTAAATTTAGTATCTTAATGGTATATTTTGTTCAATCGGATAGGCTAGGCCAATTAGTAAGTATGGTTTCATAGCTTTCTTCTTCCTAGATAATTCACTCATTTTATATCAGGCAAGTTTGAGCTTTCAAATCTATTATAACTACGGGGGGAGGGAGGGAGGGGGGTCTGATAATGTAGTCAAAGTTGTCCAAAGAACAAACAATCAAAAGTGGAGTTCAGAGAATGGGACTTGACATGTACAAAATACAAAATACTTTGTCTCAATTAAATCTTCAATTCTCTTTTCCAAAAATCGATATTTTAACAAAAAATGTCTGAAACTTACAGCCTTCATAAATCTGTGCAATATACTGGTGGAAAACTAGCAAAATAAGCACTATATCTATTTCTAAATTTCATGACATAAAAAAAAAGTGCAAGAAGTTGTGGCTTTTAAAAATATATATCCAAAAACCATCACTAAGTCTCTGGGACCAATAAAGATAATTACATATCATAAAAAATATAAAAAATTAAAGGTTATAGTGATCTGTTTATGATTCAAATGACAGTTAAAATACCAAAATTTATTGAATAACTGACAACGGCTCCCTTTAAGTTCAACATGTAATTACCAGTGAAAAATATTAAAGTTATCAGTAATGAAGGAGAAAATAATTATGCCCACACAAAGTTCTCCCATGCCTGCTCACACAGTTGTGCGCTGCCACTACTGCGGCATATTATAGAACAAATTTGGAAAAACTTTTATTACTTTTTAATGGGTACGTCTATAGCGGGTTAACCCAAGAAGAAGGAACGACTCAAATCTACAAATGCTCATATATGCCTAGACGGTCAACGCCAACCATTAACCGGACGAAAAGTTAAGTAGACCGACAAAACTCGATAACAGGACGGACGATTGACTCACGAGGCGGTCAACTCTTCTATTCATCGAAGGCGTCACCAGTAGGCCGGCCTAATAGCAAGTCTCCAGTGGGCCAAGCCCAACATGGCCCACACTTCCGTCCTCAACCAGTGACGATCATCTTCCCTGGTTTCGCGCTCTCCCAGAAGGCAATATTTGTTGTAATGGTCACCAACATATTCAGCGCACGTCCCATAAGGAAAACGTTAGATCTCTCTTCCTATTTTCAGTAAAACCTAACGGTTATAAAACGTAGAAGAATGACAATCAATCTATGGAGCCGTTACCGCCATTAAAGCTCCACGTTATGAAAGGAAGCAATCCCAATAGAGCGCGGGAATCAAACCTTCCTATCCAAGAAAGGCCTCCCGGCATCTCAGTTATAAAAACCCATTGAGTTCTCACTCCAGGGCACATATTCAATATCAAACAAAAACGCTCTTAATACTTGCATGCAGCCGCCCTCATCTTCATGCTCTCTCTCTATTGTAAAGCTCTCACGCTTTTAGTGAATAATTCACTCTTTACCACCACGTTCCCCACAAACGCAGTACTAATAGCCAGCGCTCCTCACAAGCTCGCAAAAGCCTCTCTCAACGAGAGTAGCCCACCGTCCCAAACACCTTTCCAACACTTTCATTGCATTCATTTCCTTTACCTTATTGATTCGAAGACTGTTTACTGATTTAAGCGTCAAAATATTTTTGGTGGAACAACCTCCCACTATCACCTGGCCTCTTATTTGTTGTAATGATGTGTAGGATTTAGACTCAGTTAACGGAGCCGAATTCAGACGATCAAGTTAACCCGAACCTATTCGAAATTTGGATTCAGGACGCATCAACAGTGGGCACCCCAAGCACCTCGTGAGACTCACCAGCAGCAAGCTCCTCAGATAGTGTACTGGTCTGCTCAACAGGAAGCTCTGCAAACGCCTCCATGAGCTCTTCGGTAGGCGTCTCTGCAAGCAACTCAGTGGCTCGCTCCACCGAGGGCTCAGCGGGTGCCTCAGAAGGCACAAGGCGCTTCGGTCGCGGTAGGGCCAGAACAGCACTGCGAGTGGCATAGCACAATTTGGCCCTATAAGCCTCAACGGCAGATTCCTCACCACCTACGCCAGAGTTATCTCCTACTCCGACAAGTTGACCATCCAGAATATTCCCTAGCTCAGTAGAGAAGGAAAAAGAAGGCATTACTACCGCCACCATCGTTGTCTTCTTAACCCCTGGACTTTTGGGAGACTCCTTGTTGGGTGGCGCTCCGATCACAGTGGCGCTCCGATCACAGTGGCGCTGGCCTTCCTCTTCGTGGAAGACTTCCTCGTTTTCTGCTCGGGAGAAGGAGGCCCCCACTTGGCCTTCTTAGCCTTAACATGTGAAACCAAATGGTCTTTCAGGAAGTCATCAAAGTGGCCCTCCACCAAATCAAACAGCGACTCCAGGGACTCCGTCTCCTCATCAGAAGGAGTCCAAGTGTAAATCCCGAGCACCTTGCCCCACTACCTGGCCTATAGTCAGGACTCGTCCATATGAATAAAAAAGAACCAATTCTTTCAATTCTTTAAAGAATCATAAATGGCAGTGCTAACCTAGAGTCCGCCACATGGGGCCCAGGAGATCCACTCCGCTCCCTGGTTGAACTTGAATAGGACCCTCACCATCTCCATAGATAACCGCTTCGTATGCTGATGAAGAAAAATATAGTCGTGCATAGGTATTGCACAGTATTAGCGTAAAACTATGCGATAAGAACCTGGAGAGCTATAAAGATGCCCAATAGCTCATCTGAGACTAGAATGCGTAAGCCACTTCTCAAGTGGGCATCATAGATGATAATGAATCCCTCAAGCGGCGAGCACGCCCTGTCCTCCTTGTCAGAAACTCGGAAGATGATCTCCATAGAGATGTTATACTCAATGAACAACGCCTTCACATCACTCTCTCCGAGGATCGAAGCAATGTCAACAACAAAGGATGCCATGAAAGCAAGGAAAAGTTACAGAACACTTAGAACTTCTTTCAGAGAAGATGAAAGAAAAGTATGGGAAATTTGAAAATGAAACGGACGGACTACTTAAGGGACAATGTGAACACCAGACAAGTTAGCCGTTACGTAAATGTGCGCCATCATTGTTGCCACGTGTCATTTCCTGAACAAGTGTGGTCGAATCAGATTCTCTGACACATTAATTATCGGGATCCTAAATTTACTGTGTACAGACATGTGGCCACCTTTTTTACTGACAGGCTGACTGATGATAGCATGTCGTTCCAACTCCCACAAGTTTTCTAGATTTCTAGTTTGGACGGTCAACGAATCTGGTCCACTCTTCCTTTAAAAGTTTTCCGAATCTTGACCAAGACAGTCAACGAATTCGGTCAACTATCCCCTTATAAGTTCTTTAGATTTGGACCTAAACGGTCAACGAATCCGGTCAAGTCTTTCCTCAGAAGTTTACCGGACTTTGGTCTTGACGGTCAACACTTCCTTCACCAGTTC
The DNA here is from genome assembly GCA_025585075.1 of Nepenthes mirabilis. NCBI lineage: Eukaryota > Viridiplantae > Streptophyta > Magnoliopsida > Caryophyllales > Nepenthaceae > Nepenthes > Nepenthes mirabilis. The sequence continues at coordinate 4,520 of JAODPA010150090.1, forward strand.
AGCAGATATTGACGGACACCAAGTCATGTGACCAACAAACCTAGAGTTGCGGTCAGATTCTTCATCAAGGTTTTTCAGTCAAGCACATCCCATCATGAACATGTTGGAGATCAAAGTCCAGACCACCAACATGGGGGGCCAATGATGGGTACACCCATAGTGGGTTAGCCTAAGAAGGATGAACAATCCAAACTCACAAAGACCGATATGTATCTAGATGGTCAACGCTAACCGTTAATCGAACGAAATGCCAAATAGACCGATAAAGCTCGATAACAGGACGGACGACTGACTCACGAGGTGGTCAACTCTTCTGTTAACCGGAGGCGTCACCAATAGGCCGGCCTAATAACAAGTCCCGAATGGGCCAAGCCCAATATGGCCCACATTTCTGTCCTCAACCAATAACGGTCCTCTCCCCTGATTTCGCGTTCTCCCAGAAGGAAGTCTTCGTCGTAACGATCACCAACATATTTAGCGCATATCTCATAAGGAAAGCGCCAGATTCCTCTTCCTGTCTGTATTAAATCCTAACAATTATAAAACGCAAAAGGAAGGCAATCAATTCATGGAGCTATTACCGCCATTAAAGCTCCACGCCAGGAAAGGAAGCAATCCCAGTAGAGCACGGGAATTAAGCCTTCCTGCCCAAGGAAGGCTGCCCCGCATCTCAGCTATAAAAACCCATGGAGTTCTCACTCCAAGGCACACATTCAATCTCAGACAAAAACGCTCTTAATACTTACAAATAGCCGCCTTCATCATCACACTCTCTCTACTGCAAAGCTCTCACGCTTTTAGTGAACAATTCACTCTTTACCACCACGTTCTCCGCGAACACGGTGCTAAGAGCTAGCGCTCCTCACGAGCCCGCAAAAGCCTCTCCCAACGAGAGTAGCCCACCGTTCCAAACGCTTTTTCAGCATTCTCATTGCATTCATTTCTTTTACCTTCTTGATTCGAAGGATGTTTATTGACTTAAGCGTCGGAGTATTTTCGGTGGGACAACCTCCTATTGTCACCTGACTTCTTATTTGTTGTAGTGGTGCGCTGAACCCAAATTGAGTGAACGAAACCGGATTCAGACGATCAAATTAACCCGAATTTGTTTGAAACTTGGATCCAGGACACATCGGCGGTGGGCACCCCAAGCACCTCGCAAGGCTCACTAGCAACAGGCTCCTTAAATAGTGTAGCGATCTGTGCAACCAAAGGCTCTGCAAGTGTCTCCATGAGCTCTCCGACAGGCGTCTCCGCCGACAACTTAGTGGCCCGCTCCACCAAGGGCTTCGCAGGTGCCTCAGAAGGCACAAGGCGCTCCGATCGCAGTAAGGCCAGAACAGCACTGCTGGTGGCAAAGCACAACCTGGCCCTATAAGCCTCAACGGCAGATTCCTTACCACCTATGCCGGAGCTATCTCCTACTCCGACAAGTTGACTAGCGAGAACATTTCCTGGCTTGGTGGAGGAGGAAGAAGAAGGCATTACTGCCGCCGCCGTCGTTGTCTTCTTCACCCTTGTACTTTTGGGAGACTCTTCACTGGGTGGCGCTCCGATCATAATGACTCTAGTCTTTCTCTTCCTGGAAGGCTTCTTCATTTTCTGCTCGGGAAAAGGAGGCCCCCACTTGGCCTCAGCACAAGAGACCAGATGGTCTCTCCGGAAGTCGTCAAGGTGGCCCTCCACCAAATCAAACAGCGACTCCAAGGACTCCGTCTCCTCATCAGAAGGAGTCTCAGTGTAAATCCCGAGCACCTTGCCCCACTACCTGGCTAACGGCTAAGACTCGTCCATATGAATAAAAAAGAACCGATTCTTCCAATTCTTTAAGGAGTCGTAAAAGGCGGTGCTAACATGGAGTCCTCCACGTGGGGCAAAGGAAATCCACTCCGCTCCTTGGTTGAACTTGAACAGGACCCTCACCATCTCCATAGATAACCGCTTCGTATGCTAATGAAGAAAAATACAGAACGTACAGAGGTACTGCACAACATTAGTGTGGAACTGTGCGATAGGAACTTGGAGAGCTGTGAAGATGCCCAACAGCTCATCTGGGACTGGAATGCGCAGGTCACTTCTCAAGTGGGCCTCGTAGATGATAATGAATTCCTCATGTGGCGACCACGCCCTGTCTTCCTTGTTAGGAACTCGAAAGACGATCTCCATGTGGATGTTGTACTCAACGTACAACGCCTTCACATCACTCTCTCTGAGGATCGAAGCAATGTCAACAACAGAGGACGCCATGGAAGTAAGGAAAAGTTGCAAAACACTCAGAACTTTTTTTAGGAAAGATGAGGGAAAAGCGTGAAAAATTTAAAAATAAAATGGACGAACTACTTAAGGGACAGTGTGAACACCGAACAAGTTAACTGTTTCGTAAACGTGCGCCATCATTGCTACCACGTGTGGTTTCCTGAACGGGTGCGGTCGAATCAGATCCTCTGACACATTAATTACCGGGATCCTAAATTTAGTGTACAGACACGTGGCCACCTTTTCGACTGACAGACCGACTAATGATGGCTCATCGTTTCAACTACTACAAGTTCTGCAGATTTCTAGTTTGGACGGTCAACAAATCCGGCCCACTCTTCCTTCAGAAGTTCTTCGGATCTTGACCTAAACAATCAACAAATCCAATCAACTATCCCCCTATAAGTTCTCTGGATTTTGGCCTAAACGGTCAACGATTCTGGTCAACTCTTCCCTTAGAAATTCTCCAGACTTTGGTTTGAACGGTCAACGATTTCGGTCAACACTTCCTTCACCAATTCAGCAGATCTTGACGAACACTAAGTCATGTGACCAACAAACCTATAGTTATGACCGACTTCATCAAGGTTTCCCAATCAAACACGTCCCATCATGAACATACTAGATACTAGAGTTCAGACCGCCAACATGGAGGGCTAGTGAAGGATACACCCATAGTGGGTTAGCCCAAGAAGAAGGAATGGCCCAAATTCACAAAGGCTCATATATACCTGGACGGTCAACGCCAACTATTAACCAGACGAAAAGCCAAATAAACCGACAAAACTCAATAACAGGACGGACGACTAATTCACGAGGTGGTCAACTCTTCTGTTGACCGGAGACGTCACTAGTATGCCAGCCTAATAGCAAGTCTCCAGTGAGCCAAGCCCAATATGGCCCACATTTCCGTCCCTAACCAGTAACGGTCCTCTCCCTTGGTTTCGCGCTCTCTCAGAAGGCAACCTCTATTGTAATAGTTACCAATATATTCAACGCACGCCCCATAAGGAAAGCGCTAGATTCTTCTTTCTGTTTACAGTAAACCCTAATAGTTACAAAACGCTAAAGGAAGGCAATCAATTTATGGATCCGTTACTGCCGTTAAAGATTGAGAGAAAGATTACAACTTTGGAGAATCAGCCAACGTGGAGTGGAAGGTTTATGATCTACTAAAATTTACAACAAAGAGACTTCCATACACTTGCAATAGATTACGAGTAGGATAGGATTAGCCCACCTTGGGCAGACCCAACCTGTCCAAGAAGCCACCATGTTAGATTAGTGAGTGATTAAGCCCGTTGGTCAGTCCAAAGCAGGTCAGGTGATTTCATAATTTAAAAACATGACCTGTGTCCAATATCAGTTACAAAATTGTATTCCCCTCTCCCTCAAAATTAAAAAACAACAAAAACAGAGAACTCAGACGCCATATTCTTCCTTCCCAGAATCAGCTGCATGCGTCAGTCTAACATCAATGCAGTAGAAAACAAGCATGGACAATGACACAAGGCAACCAATGTTGGGTGAACGCCAATGCAAGTCCCTTGAATCACTCGCACCCGAACCCACATTTGCTCTGCATTCAGTAAGAAATCCGGAATTCCGCCTGAAAATACAATGATTCCCAAAAAGCATAATTACCAAATTCCAACACTAATCTAGGGCTGAAAGAGGGGCATTTCTAATCAAACTCCAACATTCAAGCTAGCTCGGTTTCGTAAGGTAACACTGCAAGGGGAGGTAAAATTCATCTTTCAGATGGAGCACTCAACAAAAGGATGATCAAATAGTTGTGGGAGCAGCAGAAGCAGCAGCAGCAGTAGACAAAAGTGATTTTAAATCTTGTCATCTGATGGCTTACTTCCATGCCTGAAGACCACGGAATGAAACCATGAAATAAAATATAGACTGATATGCAAAACATCAGCCAATGTATATTGTTATAGAGCCTTTTAATACCGCGACAAAATTGTAAAATACTGGCTAATATTTATTTCCTTCCCAGGTTCAGATTTACAAAATGAATTTTTATGTCCAACATGTCCATTGGTGATACGAATCCGCCCATACCAAAACAGATATTTCATCCATGAAAGTGATTGACCAATCTACCCCTCTACTTCGGTGTAACAACAAGCAACTACAAGCAATAAACTGACATGAAATACATCATCTTCAATACAAGCTTCAAGTTGCAAAAATAGTAGAACACTACCATCATAACAACTATCAACATCCCAGTTTTTTACGTAAGGAAGTTAGCAGCCATGAAGGATATTCTGAGCATCTGCAGGTCCAGGTTTTCGTTAACTATGATAACAATATATATATTATGTTACAGCTAACTTAGCCAGGTGCCAAAAATTCCAAATGCTGCCTACCCAGGTGATTCTGAAAGATGAAAACTACTCCAACACAGATGCCTTCCTTGCTATCCTGTTACAAATATCAAACAAAATTCAGTATGTGCATGATTTTTGCATAATCTATTACAGAACAAGGTGTAAGCAATAAAAATGACTACAAATGAAACAACTTTATAGCAATATTAACTCAATGTTATTAATATTAAGAATCTAATTTCCTTCAGCATGTCCTCATTAAGATACAGCAAAATGAACAATAAAACCTCATATGAGGGGGGGGGGGGGGGATGAATGTGAACGAAGGATTCTTCTGCAGCCAGCACCACCCATAAATTATAATGGGAATGAATACACGCATACCCTCTTAAATACGAAACTAGAAGAGAATGTCAAGTAATATTCAGTATCAACCAAAAAACAGAACCTTAGTTGGCTCCATTTTCTTGTGTCATAGAACCAAGATGAAGAAAACTATTATTTTTAGATAAATAAAAAAAATCAGCATCCTAAACTTCTCAAAATTCTGCATTCTACTTCAGTTAGCTTACTTTTGGGTAGTCAACTATATGCCATTTGACTCAGCAGGTGTATACACATACATATATACATGTACATGCATACACACACACACACACATACATATACATATATATGGCTTTTAAAACTTAGTTCACCTGTTAAATCCACATCCATGTTTTATGAAGGCCAAAGTTGTTAATGGCATGGGCCAAGCGCATGAAAGTGAGATGTATATTCATGAAACATATATGTGTGATACTTTTATAATAAATTTCAATTATTCAAGCTAATAATATAATAAGAAAACACAACAATACATACATACATACATACATACATACATACATACATACATACACACACACACACACACACACATATGAAAATAATCATTCATTAGTTCACCACAAAAGAACCCTAAAACTCATTAATCAGCTTGAAATATGGTTCTCAAGCTATTCATAACAAGGACTAATGTTTATCATCATCATAACTTATCAAAATATATATAGATATTTATCATCATCAAAAATAAAAAAAATTCAACAACTTCTTCCTAAGAAGCTTGAATAGATATGTCTATGTTTAACCCATTCTCATTCACAGAATCCAAATGAGTAGTCCTAAAGGCATTTATTGCATAAAACTTCTCAATTTAGTACTTTATTCCAACAATTTTAACTACAGAACCTCATGTCAAAGAATCATTCTAAATTACAAATTCATTATCCTCACCACATTCTCCATCAATTCTTTTAATCAATTACTCATTATGTTCATCAATGCCAATTTCACAAATATCAAGTTAGCATTAAAAGTAACAGCCAAATCCAATGGGCGCACCTTCAAAAACAATGATGAAGACCCATCATCTTAACCTACAAAGAAGCATCTTTCTCATGAAGTTCTCCATCCCAATGTAGACAGACACACTGGTGTATGTGCCTTCTTTCTATATTTCACAGTAGGTCAATTTAAAAGTAAATCCATTTGTCACACTTATTTTAATTCCTTTTCCATCTGATAATTTATATACTTATTTGATGATTTCATTCATACTAGCATAATAAGAATTTCCTTGTCACCCAGCATTTCCTGGTTTGGGATGCAATTAGTCTATAAGGGTTGTAATACTATGAGAGAGGCCTCCAATCACTTGAATATAATTCTCACAACAAGAAGGGCCGGTAAAAAGGGATAAAGCAATGAGGGAGATGACCTGTGTGGGTTAACCTATTTCCCTTTGCAAGGCAATGCCATCAAGCACAAGGCATAAGCAATTTTATGAAAAGGACAGATAACAAAATCCTTTTTCTAACAAAATCCTCTTTCCCTGTAAATTCACTTTTAGTAGCTCACAACTAACATTAATCCCATATGTATTATCAATACTTGATTTTTTTGGGGAAAAAAAAACATAATCACTCTCACCATATTATATGCACCTCACGTAGCAGTAATAAGTAGTCATTTTCAGACAACATTGGGTAACCCCAGTCTCAAAAAACATGAATTGATGGCATGTCTAAAACTACTCTAACTTCATATGTCCAATAAGGAAAAAGGTAATATCATCCGTACTTCACCAGCCGTTCAACAAGGTTTTTAAATTCAAAACATTTCCTAAGGCAGATAGTTAAATCCAAAATTACATTTCATCCCATAAGCAAACATTTTAAACGTGGTACTTAGGCAACACACACAATCCTATATTTCAAAGTGTAGATGAATCAGACTACAATCACATGACAAAGTTCACAAACATCGTACAGAAAATAGAATAAAAATGTGCTGAAGCATTGTTAAAGAAGGCATTGAAAGAACTTATCACACATGCTGAGCAGAAGAGTGGAAAGAATGCGATAGTTGCATCCCATACCTTTTGTAGAACTACATTTGCCACATCATTCCTATCCACTGATACAGTGCCTGAAGCTTCAACCAAAATAACCTTTGCATTTTGGATATCCGCATAGACACTGCTTCCTCCTTTGTTGAGACTGGGATATACCATAATCATACATGAGCTCGGTCATGGGGGATATATGTCGCATTGCAAAAAATGCAATATGGATATAAGATTCTGTGTTGTCCTCATATAAAATTGGCTGCCAAAAGACATTAGGGGAGCAACTGTGATTCATAAATCGAGCGATATTTCCTATGTCCTTTGAACTGATAACTAATGGGACAGGTATGTCGTATTCTTCATTTGAGTCCCCAGTTGTCTCCTCATCTATTAATTCAGGATCATAATTCCATTTGAATGAACTGTCAAAAGCACGGCTTGTATCAAAAACATACGCATTGTTCTCACCTTCATCGCCATCAAATTTGGCTTTGTCCATTACTTCTCCTGCATACTCACAAATAAAAGTTCCACATCGAATAGGATCCCAAGACCTTAAGCCCCAGCCCCTATCCTTTGTCTTAAAGACTTCCAAGCGAACTTTCAAACCAGTCTGGGACACTCGGTTCTTGCAGTTAGGAAAGCAGGGACATGTCTGCCCACACTCATACACCACTGGCTTTCGGCCCACCAAGATTCCATTGGAGGTATAAGGGAAATCACCTCCATTTTGTCGGATGCAAGAGCAGTTAAGATCACCAGCAGAGCATTCTTTACTGCAGCTACAGCCAAAGGAAGGTTGAGTTAAGTTGAATGACTTCGAATACCTAACAGTACGAAAATAGGTAAAGTAAGAAGGTCCTTTTTCATCATCAATGTCATTTACAAGGGAAACTGGAATACTTTCAGCTCCAGAAGTGAGATCAGGAAGAATAAGTCCGGCCCTAGATGAGTTGCCTGCCTTCCACCTCTGAACTGATTGCCAGACAACAAAAGCTGAAGGCTGTCCAGCAATTCTGACCAATTTGTATTTGAACGAATTGGCACCAGATTTTGATTTCTCAACCCATGCCTCCTGGATGCTGTAAAGGCCGTCATAGACATACACTTTTGACAAGGGATTGACTATATCTTTTATCCCTCGGATAACCCTGATCTCATTTGCCCGCCGAGAGCTTCTGTCCAGAGCAAGGTTACCCCTCTCAAGCTTTTGATCAGACACTGCTTTGTCCCTCCTACTTCCACCTCCCAGATTGCCACCCTGGCCAGTGTAGATCAAAACATCCTTATCCTCAGCATCATCATCATACCCTCCCGAAGACACAATGCTAACTGCAAGAGGCTCTTCTCCCATTTCACCGCTGACAGCCATGTAGTCGATCCCAGCCATAGAAGGAGAATGTAATCCTACAATGCACATCTCCATCCGGAAGAAGAAAATGTCTCCAATTTCAATACCAGGAACCACACCTATTCTCTTTCTCGAGTTTGTCCGAATACCTGTAGTCATCATTAGGTTACCTGATTTTAAATCAGCACGCCTTATTAGCCCTGATGGTGATTCCTTGGCATCTTCTAGCTGGCTAAGCCTTCTCCGAACCGCATCAAATTTCATCAATACATAGTTAACTGATTCTCTGTCACCATCGTCCTTTTGAGCCGGGTTTAAGCTCAATGCAGAATTTTGAATAGATCTTTTGGCAGCATCAGCTGAAGATAAACCTCGACTCTTCTTTGCCTTATTCTGAGATGACTTAGAGCTGAGCAGATGGGCTGGCCGTTTACTGCTGTGCACAGTAAACCCATCATCACTGATCCCAAATGACGACCCTATATCACCATTAGACTCCCCAGAAAAATGCTGCCCAGCCCTTATTTGCGGAGTCCCAAAAGACCGTAAGGGAACAGCTGCAGCAGGAGTCACAAAACCCCCATCTTGGTTGGAAGCCCTGAAAGGAGGCTCTCCATCCTGTTGTTCTTGTGGCTCTGCTGAGGTCTGAGCCCCCTGCGCTGCACTGAAAGGGTAAAACGGAGAGAAACCAGATGGGAAAGGACCAAAAGGGGAAGAACATACAAATGGAGGAGCTTGAGGAGGATTTGGGAACATGGGTACAAGGGTTCTCAAAGGCTTGACATCCAAAATCCTTGATTTATCAAACGAACTTGCCGGAGGAACGGAGGTTTGACCAGAAGCCCTTTCCATCTCAAACCCTACTCTTAGAAATCTCACTACACGAACTACAAGCACCAGTAAATAACCAAACAATGCTCTTTTCGAACCAAACCAACAAGCAACAAGCAGTAGCACTTATGCCTGCCTGCATGAAAAATGATATATCCGCATAGCAAAGATCACCAAAACATGTTTGTCCTTCGAAGCTAACAATCAACATAAAACCCTTCACAAAATACTTCGCCACCTGAACAACTCCACCGTAGCACAAAGTGCATGCATCCAAAGAGTACACATATATACCAAATCAAAAAAAGCAAAGCATCTTCACGAAACGGGATTCTTAACTTATGAAAAGCATCTATGAGATTCGCCCAGAAAACAGAGTCCCTGTAAATCAAGGCAAAAAAAAACACCATAAATTAGAGCTAATCAAGTTAAAAATTATCAAAAAGAACGATATCAGCAAAAAGAAAAGAGAGCGCATGAAACTGAAGCTCGAGAGGCAAAAAGGATGGGCGTCAAATTTAGGCTGTTCCAGCTCAGATCGATAAGCTGAATAATTTCAGAGATCTGAATGTTCTTTAAGTCAAATGTTTTGAAGATGGTCCCCGTAAGTCGAACATAAAAACAACGAGCAAGAAGGAACATTATCCACAAGATTGAAAAATGGCTCACGAACTAAAGAGTAATCTACCTGACAAAACCCGCTAGGGTTTTTGCACAGAGAGGAAAGAGTGAGTGGAGAGACGGTAGACAGAACGTTGGAGGGAGCTCCCTCGCATGCTCTTTTGGATTCTCTTTTTCTTAAAAATTTAAAAGTAAAAAGAATTATTTTTGCTGGTTTGAGAATTTGCGTGCCGTTCAAAATTTCGGTGCAGAATTAAAAAATTATACTTAAAATGTTTTGCTATGTTATCTTGAATTTTATGTTATTCTTACATTTTATTTTATAGGAATTGTTAACCTTTTTTTTTTTTTTGTGTGTGTGTACCTTTAAATAGAATTGATTTTATGAGTTATAAAATAAACTTTGGATTGAAGAATTATAAATCTAGCACATCATAGAGTAAGCATGGTCGATACATCTTTGCAGATCCTCCTTTAATGCTTAGTAGCTCGCTGGGCAAACTGTGCATGAAAATTAGAAAATTTGCCTCTGGTCAGGTGGATTTGCCTAAGCCAAAGGAGTTGAAACCTTCATGAGAAAATAAAAAATGACTTTTATGGAGGATCTAATTTTGTCTTAGAAATAAAAATCACATCTATTATATACTTTTTAATCACCTGGTTCCTTAGTGATTTTAAAATAATAAATTTGTTAACTTTTTTTACGTAATGTGAAATTTGTAT
>JAODPA010150101.1:0-15037 GCA_025585075.1 Nepenthes mirabilis
ACTTAAAATATTAAAATATTATAAAACTTTTAAGGATATTGACAATAATAATTCTCAAAATCTCATATAATGATGATGATGATGATTTTGATTTCAAGAAGCATATGATAGGTTATTTAAAGGATTATCTTAAATTGAAAAAGGTAAACATTACCACTATCAAAAAATTAAAAGAAGTTAAAAGCAACAGAGAGATTTTTTCATACGAAACGGTGTAAATCCACACATAAGGTTGAAGAGATGGGTGGTGAGGAGGAGACTTTAGAGGAAAGGTGAAGTTATTAGGACCAAAACCCAACTTCTCAACTTCTCGACCACATCTTAAATTTTGACAAAATTACAAGAAACAAATATTCAAGATTTGAGATTTGAAAAAAAAAGACATCACAAGTGAACTCAAAATCCAAAACGATCTTTGCTCCCGCTACTTCTAACAACAATAAGGGTATTAGTAAATAATTAAGGAGTGTGATTTTAAAGATTCCATTGAATTTACATTCAACCAAAATTTAACAATAAAAACCGTATCACTAACAAAAGGCATAAGGTGGGAATTTGTCAAAGAAGACTTTCCCAACTTGCCTACGTACAAAACTCAACCAAAGAGTTATGTAATGTTTGATCTCACATGTCATTCATGTGATTGAATGGGGGATTCTACTTTGTAAAGTAATATCTTCGTTATATTTTTTATTTTTTTAATAAAAAAAGATATTAAAAGAATTAATAAATAGGTAAAGATACTACTTTACGAATTAATATCCCCTACATGGCTGTGTGGTCAAGGTGTATGGCCATGTTTGGCCCTATCGAAAGCCGACCACATGAACGAGAGCCTATTTGTATGTTTACTTAAACATGTTAGGCCATTGAATGCCAGGCTGGCCCGCTTTGACTTTGGAAAAAGAACACGGGTTAGGAAAGGATATTTGCTAACTATGAGAATGACATGACATGTCATATTGCTCGTGTTCCTTTCCAAGCTCACAACACCGATCTCCGTAGCCAATCCAATTCCAGTAAGAGCAATTGTAAATTGAGTCAAACAATTCTCATTCTACTCCGTATCAATAATAGTACAAAAAGAATGCCGGGCTCCAAGTTATTCAAGAATAGTTAGGTTGAGTCTCTTGATCCGCAGTGCATTGACAATGGATGCCTGCGTCACACGTGTGGTCCAAATAATCAACCTAAAAGGTTTGAATTAGATCATGAACAAATTTTTGAAGTAATAACTATAACTTGACTAGGTTTTGCATTAATTAATATTTGACCTAATTGACGAAAAATCGATTGAGCACGCAATGAAATAATAAAATAAAAGAATAGGTGAACAGAAGATTCGCACCGTAATTTATAAATATTTAACTTTGTACATTCAATTCTGATTCCTCACTTAAGATTTTAAATCCAATACACTCGACTTTCTTTAATAAGTGAAGTTCAAATGTTACAAATTAAGATAACTTCTAGTTTATAACTTTGGAACTCCAACATTAGAGCCTTTTTTTAAAAGTAAAACATTTACTATTTCATTATTATAAGAATAATGATACAATAGTTTTCTATCAAAGAAAGTAGAAATAACTGATGTATACACACTTAAACAAATCTTGTCTAAGTATATATGCCTCCTAGTTACATCTCTATTTAGAAAGTGGCAACACTTTGTTTTCCTAGATTTATTACCCCTTTAATTTCATCAGACTACCTTGAGTAATTAACCAAAATATTTTGTCTAGTTGACTTTTATTCATTGATGGGTATGTCAATGATGGGCTGGCTTAAGAAGAAAAAATGGCCCAGATCCACAGTGGCTCATTTGTGCATGGACGGTTAACGTTATATGTTAACGGGATGAAAGGCTAATGAGCCAATAAAAGCTCCAAGAGCAGGACGGACAATTTGGCCCAAAGACGGTTAACATTTTCATTGACCGGAAGTATGACCAATTGATCGGTTGCTGACCAGGCCACAAGTGGGCCAAGCCCAGTTGGGCCCACTTATTCGCCCTCGATCAGCAACGGTCTTCTCTTCTGATTTCACATTTTTCACAGAAAGTAACCTCCATCACAACGGTTGCCCACAGAATCAGTACGCATCCCTGAAGAAAGGCACCAGAATCCTTTCCATGTCTGCTAGAAACTTTAGCGGTTATAGAACACAAAAGGAAAGCAATCAATCTAGCAACCGTTGCTGCAATAAATGCTCTACCCCAGAAAAGGCAGCGATCCCAATAGAGCGCGAAAATCAAACCTTTCTACATAAGGAAGACAGCCCAACACAATGTATATAAAAGGCAATGGAGTTCTCACTCCAAGGCAGGCTCTCAAGCTCTAACCTACTAGCAAAAAGGCTTTCTATTACTAAGCTCTCGCGTTTCCAGTATCATATTGCGCTCTCTGTACTACTACTACTACGTTTCCAGTGAATACAACACTTAAAGTTTTCACTTCTCACAAGCAACCCCGAGCCTCACTGCAAACAAGAGTACTCCCATCACAAGCACTCTCTGCATTCTCATTTCATCTCTTTACTCCCTCCTTAATTCGAAGGTCATTTACTAATTTGAGTGTCAGAATATTTTTGGTGGGACAACCTCTCACCGTCCCCTGACATCTTATTTGTAGTTATGGTGTATAGGATCCAAACATAGTGGATGGAACTACACTCAACAGGTGACTTGACCCGAATTTATTCAAAATTTGGATCCAAGATGCATCATTGGTGCCATCTGTGGGAAGCTTACAAAAAGCTAACCACTTTTCTCCACAATCTCTCTCGGTTTCACCTTCCAAGCTAGTGTCATCAGTCAGAATGGTAAACACTAGGGCGCAGGTTAGCAAGCCTACTAGAGACGTGACCTCACCCGATTAGGATCACACTACTAAAAACCTGGTCAATGGAGTAATCAAAGGTGTGCCGACACCCTTTTTCCAGAAACTGGCGGAACACATGAGCAACATGAATAGAATGCTCCAAATGCTTTGCCCCCACCAGGAGAACGCGTAGCACAGGGTTTCCCTCCCAACGGTCCTTGATCCGAGCTCCAGGAGAGGAGATCAGAAGAAGAAGAAACCAGCGAAGAAGACTAAGAGGCCGACCAACACTCAAGCTCTAAAGGCTTCACACGCCTAAAGCCGTTCAGGGCTTAAAGGGCTTTTGGGCAATAGGACATTAAAGGAGAATCCAGAATGGATGAATTCCTGATACTCTCGAGCGGAGACTAGGCATTAGGCTCAAGAGGGAGCCTCCAGGATCGTTAGATCCATCAGTGGTAGTAGCCGGCTTGCTACTCGTTACGCTAGAGAAAGAATAGAGTTGAGAACATACCTTGACTCTAAAAGATCTGGCAACGCCGCCCGCACAGACTCGAAGGTGGAGAAGATCTTGAATCGTGTGTTCAAGGATGACGAACACGCCGTAGATCTGGATAGATCCCCCTCATGATGGAGATCTTGAACCGTCCCAGACCGGTAAAGTTCATGATGCAAAATTTTGACTTTTACAATGGGAGTGCTGATCCCATGGATCACCCCGATCATTTTCGCACCTATCTGAGTTACAGGGGTTGGAGGATGCAGCGATGTGCAGCTGCTTTCTTCTTACACTGAAGGGAGACGCCCTTATCTGGTTCCACCATCTCCAATCAGGCTTGATCCGGAGCTTCTGAGAGTTTACTGACTACTTCTTGGCGCAATACGCTTCTAACCGCCGGGAAGAGAAGCAGTCATGTTATCTCTCCCATATCAAGTAGAAGTAGGGAGAGAATCCGTGAAAGTTCCTGGATCGCTTCGTTACATAAGCTAAAAGGATCCCTAAGCATACTAAGGAGATAAAACTTGACAGTTTCATTTCCGCATTGACACACGGGGACTTCCTTAGGCACTTGGCGCATAAGAATTCGCAAACCTTCCGGGAGGCAGAATCTATCACCAAGGCCTACACAGTTGCTGAAGAACCAATTAGCCTTGCCCTTTCTCAATTGAGGGAAAGAGGAAACACAACGGTGGTGATTATGCCCGCAGGAAGCAGCACAGGACCGGAGTGCTAGAATGAAGGGACTACGGGCCGATCAACCTGACACCCCAGACAGACACTCGCTCCAACATTCTCATGTAAATCCGTGGGGAGAAATTCCTTAAGTGGCCAAAACCACTTAAGAAAGCGAAGGGAGAAAATCCAGCAAAATACTGTGATTTCCATCGATCTCCCAAACACTCAATGGACAATTGCAAGATGTTTTAGCGGGAGATCGATGAGCTCATTTGCAAAGGCCACCTTACCAGGTTCGTTAGGAACCCTAGACATAGCTCTGGCACCTCAGGCGAGGAAGGACCAGAACCTTCTCAGCCGTGGATTCGGGTAGCGGCCGGAGTAGTCAACATGATCACAACTCGGCCGGTAAAAACCCTAGCAGATCGTAAGGAATAGTAGATTGGGCAAAAAAAGTAGCGCACAGAAGACAACATCATTAATTTTAGTGATAATGACCTGAGTCATGTAATCTCCCCCTATGCAGATCTCATTGTCGTATCTGCATTCGTTTCGAACGGTAGCGTTGACTACCAACTGAAACGAGTCTTTATCAATAATGAAAGTTTCAGAGATTTACTTTATCTTGATTATTTTTTAAGCTTGGGTTAAAAAAGGGTTAATTGAAACCTGTTGAATGCTTACTCTATGGCCTTGAGAATGAGCTAGTAGCCGTCCAAGGAGCAATCTAGTTGGAGGTCACCCTAGGCACATACCTAAGAATGGTGAGTCAAACACTCACCTACTTGGTTGTTGACCTGCATTCTGTATACAACGCTATACTGGATCGTCCGTGCCTAACAACGTTCAGAGCTGTCACTTCAATACTGCATTTTAAGATGAAATCCCTAACAGCCTGTGGTATTGTAGAAGTGTTGGGTGAACAGGTCACTGGGCGGACATATTACATGTCCCAAATCACTCCAAGTGGTAGCACAAAGGTAGCAGAGAACTTAACCATTGAGATGAAGTAACCCTACAACAGCCGCAGTTTGATGAGGTAACTAATCTAATCCCATTGAATCCGGAGGACTCGGAGAGGTGCGTACAAATCAGGGGCTCACTCATTGGGACATTATGTAACATGCTGATAACGTTCTTGCGACAGGACGCTGACGTCTTTGCATGGACTCCAACTGATATGCCAGAAATTTCAGTGGTAGTAATGGTCCATAAGTTGGGTCTTGATCTCGACGGCAAGCCCATCAGGAGGAAGCGGAGAAACCACTCTGTGGAGAAACTCATCACCATCCGAGAGGAGGTAAAAAAGTTGCTAGATGCCGGATCCATCAGAGAAGTCCAATACCTGAATTGGCTCTTCAATGTTGTCCTAGTAAAGAAAAGCAACAGGAAATGCCGAATGTGCATTGACTTTACCGACGTTAACAAAGTCTGTCCAAAAGACATCTTCCCTTTACCCAAAATCGACCTATTGGTGGACTCTACATTTGGACAAAAGCTATTGAGTTTCATGGACACGTACTTAGGCTATAACTAGATCTGGATGAGCCCAGAGGACGAGGAGCACACCTCGTTCATGACGGATCAAGGCACCTACTATTATAAGATAATGCCTTTTGGTTTAAAGAACGCAAGTATCACTTATCAGAGGCTTGTGCATAAGGTGTTCGAGAAGCAGATCGGCCGTAATATGGAGGTGTATGTCGATGACATGCTCATCAAGAGCAAGACCACCGACGACCATATTTGTGATCTGATTGAGTTCTTCGAGGTACTCTGTGCACACAGTATGAAGTTGAATCCTTCCAAGTGTGTTTTTAGAGTATTTTCAGGAAACTTTTTGGGTTTCATCGTCTCTCAACGAGGGATTGAGACAAATCCGGAGAAAATCAAGGTCCTTATAGACATGACTCCGCCACGGAGCGTCAAGGATGTTCAGAGGCTAATCAGACGATTGGCAGCCTTGTCCCGCTTCTTGGCCAAATTGGGAGATAAGTATCAGCCTTTCTTCTAGGCTGTAAAGGGGACAAAAGCGAACGGATTTCAGTGAACCAAAGAATGCCAAGCAACCTTCGACGAATTGAAACGGTACCTGGCTAGTCCACTGTTGCTGACGTCACCCAAGGACGGAGAAGAGTTATACCTCTACTTGACATTATCAGAGGTGGCTCTTAGCTCCGTCCTCATACGCCAGGACTTCGACTCTCAACGATCGACTTACTATGTGAGTAAGACGTTGGCCGGCACAGAAACGTGCTACCCGCGTGCAGAAAACTTAGCCTTGGCTCTTGTCTTCTCTGCCCAAAAGTTGAGACCTTACTTCTAGGCTCATCATGTGGTCATTTTGACTGACCAGCCATTGAAGAGTATTCTCCAGAAACCTGATATTTTTGGACGACTGATTAAGTGGGCTATTGAGTTGGAAGAGTTCGATATTGAATTTCGACCCAGACCAGCCATCAAAGGACAGGTTTTGGCCGACTTTATCGTCGAGAACATGACTCCCATTTTCGATAAACAATCCACTAAGGACGCAGAACAACACGGGAAACAGTCAAAGTGAGTCCTTAACATAGATGGATCGTTTAAGGACTTGGGCAGCGGTGTCGGAGTAGTCCTAAGGACCCCGGACAGGTTTGAGCTGAAGTACTCCTTTAAACTGGACTTTTTGGCCACCAACAATGTTGTTGAGTACGAAACCCCATTAGTCGGGCTAAGACTATCCAAAGAGTGCTCCACCAGACGGCTGATCATCTACAGTGACTCTAGTTGGTCATTAATCAGGTAAACGGGAGTTTTGAGGCATGCAACCCTCACTTAGCCAAATACTTGGCTAAGGTAAACGATGCCATTTGAAGATTTGATAAGCTGAACCTAGTCTACATCCTCAGAATGGAAAACTGGAAGGCCAACCAACTTTCCAGGGCAGCAGCGGCCAAAAACTCAGAGCAGTATTCGAGGGACATACGGGAGATCCTCGGCAATCCCAACATTGAGGAATAGGAAGTGATGTAAATCTCCGACATAGAAAACTGGATGACGCTTTACCAGAAGTATTTGGCAAACGGGGCACTACTAGAGAATGCGGATGAAGCCAAGCGGATCAAGAAGATGGTCGGCCGATACACCATAGTTGAGGGAAGGCTATACTGTTGCGGTTACTTGACTCCGTACCTACTGTGCCTTACCCCTAAAGAGGCCGACTATACCTTGAGCGAAATCTACCTTGGGATATATGGATCACACATTGGCAGCAAAAACCTAGCGTTCAAAATCATGTGCTAGGGATATAACTGGCCGACAATAAAGAAGGATGCCATTGAATTTGTGAATAAATGTGAGAATTGCTAGCTCCATGGCAATCTTCACCACTAGCCGCCCGCAGAGTTGAGATCTCTTCAAGCTCCTTGGCTATTTGTGCAATGGGGGCTTGATATTTTCAGCCCGTTTTTCCTTGCAACCGGGCAAAGGAAATTCATTATCACGGGTGTCAACTATTTTACCAAGTGGGTTAAAGTCACTCCGTTGGCCAATATCACCAAATACAACACTCTAGAATTCGTCCGCTAAAGTATAGTCAGCGGATTTGGTGTCCACAAGGTCATCGTAACTGATAATGGGACCTAATTTTTAGGAAAACGTTTCACCAAGTATTGTACCAGTCTAAGCATTAGATTGGTCCACACTCCGGTAACGTACCCACAAGCAAATGGACAGGTGGAGGTCACAAATCACACACTACTCTACAGTCTGAAGACAAAGTTGGAGGACACAGGAGGCTCCTGGGTCGATGAACTACCCTCTGTCTTATGGTCTTACCGGATGACTCCAAATGAACCCACTTGCAAGATGCCCTTTAGTCTCTCCTACGGGACTGATGCGGTGATTTCGTTTGAGATCGGGCTTTCAAGTCATAGGGTTGAGTCCTTCGACCCTCAAGATAACTCCTAAAAAATTAGGGAATACTTAGACTTGTTGCAGGAAGCCTGTGACACTACGAGAATGCAAATAGCAGCCTATCAATAACGAATCACTCGCTATTACAGCAAGAAGGTAAAAGCGTAGCAATTTGAAGTTGGGGACTTGGTCTTACAAAATATCGAGGCTACGGGTAAGACCGCCAATTGGAATAAACTCTCCCTGAACTGGGAGGGACCTTTCCTAGTCTCTGCTATTCTGCGGAATAGAGCCTACAAACTCCGGACCTAGAACGGCAAGTTGGTTTTACATACGTGGAACGTAATTCACCTCAAGCGCTACTTCCAATAAAGGCACAGGTAGGTTGTCCATGTGTATGTTTATAATCGTACATATCGTCATTCATAAATAAAAGAAAATGTTTTTTCCATCGTGCTATGCTATTTATTCTTTCTTTTTCTTGTTCCAAATGCATGTGTGTGTTTGCAGGATTATGTAAGCGACTTAGACTGCCCCTAAGTCGGACAAATTTTCACCCGCTCATAACTAAACCCTAGTCATCCAGGTAGCCCATAAGTAGTTATAACTAACACTTGGTCATCTAAGTGGTCCATAAGCAGTCGAATTAAACCCTAGTTATCCAGGCGGCTCATTAGTGGTTGAACTAAACCTTGATCATCCAAACGACCCATAAGTAGTCGAATTAAATCCTATTCATCTAGGTGGCCAATTGACGGTTGAACTAAATCTTAGTCATCCAAGTGACTCGTATACGGTCAAAATCTTAGGGGGACAAAGCAGCACACGTGACAATCTCCTTCACAAGGAGATAGAGTGATTAGTCAGTGACGGTCGACAGGAGCAAAGCACTTTGTCCAAAAGCTAGCCGCCTAAGTTCACACTTGGGCAGTGCCACCAAGCCTCTAGTCACGCACGAGTATGGAACATGTTTGACACAATATCAGAGCTTACCTTGATGTCTTCTCCAGGACTTAAGTCCATTAGAGAGCACCCTACACGTCTTAAGCAAGGCGGCCGGCCAGCTTGCGTGCAATGCACCAAGTCAGCCGGTCGATATAACGACAAATAAGTTAAAAACATTGACAAAGACAAAGACACACGACATCAGTAAAATGATCATTTTATTGAGTATGTTTGAATATTTATAACTTCATACAAGAAGTGCAAGACTGCAAAAACCGATGGTAGAGCAAAGCCCCTGGGAGGAGGCGGCAGTGGCCCCTGACCACTCCGGGACAACCCCATAAGGTTCTCATGATGCTGGACAGAATGGTTTACTCAATCAAAAACATCAATTGAAAAAATGGGGTTAACCGGCTGTGTAATGCGTCGACAAAGGTGGACGCCCTCCAACAACCATGCCCAAATCATCCCAAAAACCTCTTGGGGTCGTATACGAGTGGTTAGGTCGTTCTCCACGGATGTGATTTGTCCCGAGAGTTGGTCAGTATACCTCGTCGCCTGACCAGCTTCCTTTCTCAACATGGCATTCTCCTCCTTCATTCTGGCGTTCTCCTTCTCCAGACTTGACAATATGGTTTGGGTTGGAGAGCAGCAGTATCCTCCTGGTACTAGCTTTGAGCAGCTCCACTTTCTCCTTGAACCAGACGATCTCTTTTCACTGTCAAAGATCACCAGGTCCTACTGGCGCAATCCATTGGCGATTACTTCAGTTATTTTGTCATCCTACAAATGCCAAAAATACTAAGTAACAAGGAATGGAGGAAGAAAAGAGAAGGAAAATTTCAAAGGTTTACTTGCCAGATTCTACGCACAGAACTCACCGGCCTGCTATGTGACCTCTGGCCTTGCGGCGGAGGGCTGGAAACAATGATCTCCTGGACAGGCTCAGCAGAGGCCTCTGCCGTAGACTCCTCCAGCAACTCCTCCACAAGGCCAACTGTCTCAACAGGCTCTCCGACGACGGGCTCCTTCATCAGCTCAACACTGATGCCAACCGCCTCTAAGGGCTCTCCGGCGGTTGGCGACACTAGCACCACATGGAGCTCTCTGACAATAGGCTCCTCAGGCTCCACAGCTGGCACTCCAAGCTGCTTAATAGCCTGCACTACTGGAGGCTCCACAGGCAACTCCAACTCGATAGCCAAATGCTCCGCTTGCGGTAGAGCGAAAACGGTGCTACTAATAACAAAAGGGCCCAGGCTAGCCACAAATGCCTCCATAGCAGTGTTGACACAGCTTACACCGAAGCTGTCTCCGACTCCAACGAGTTGGCCGGCCAAAACACACTCTGGCTCCGTGGGTGAAGAAGAAGAAGGCATCACTTTTGCCACCTTCTTCTGCCTTGGACTCTGGAGAGTTTCCTCATTGGGAGGCACACTGGCAAGCCCGATGATGATGGTGCCAGCTTTCCTCTTGTGGGAAGGTATCCTCATCTTTTGGACCGGAGAAGGCAGTGCCCACCATGGTCCAATGGTCTCTTTGAAACTCAGAGAGATGGTCCTCCACTAACTTGAAAAGTGGCTCCATGGTAGCAGTCTCCTTGTCTGTGGGTGTTCCAGTGTAAATATCAGGCATCTTGCCCCAATCCCTGGCCAAGGGCTAGGACTCGTCCACGTGAATATAGAAGAACCCGTTCTTCAAATTCTTCAAAGAACCGTATATGGCACTACTGATCAGAAGCTCTCTTGGGGATAGGGAAATCCACTCTCCACCTTGGTTGAACTTAAACATCACTCTAATGGCCTCCACTATCAGCCGCTTCACATGATGACGAAGGAAGATACAGAGCATGCACAGGTATCGCACAGCATCGGCATGAAAATGTGTGATGGGAACCTGAAGAGCCGTAAAAATATCTCGCAGCTCGTTAAGAACTGGAAGACGCAACCCACTCCTCAAGTGGGTCTCATATACAGTAATGCAACCCTCAGGAGGAGAGCACACCCTGTCTTCCTTGTTGGGCAACCTGAAGACGATCTTCTTTGGGATGTTGTACTTGACATACAACTATTTCACGTTGTTATCTTTGAGCATTGAAGCTATCTGAGTTATAGAGGAAACCATAAAAATGGGAGAAGGAAGGTAGTAGAACACTTAGAAAATTTTTAGGAAGGAAAGTGGAAGAAAAGCGTGGGATGTTTGAAAAAAACCGATGGCGTACTTAAAGGCACGTGAACGCCAAAGGAGGAGAGCCGTCTTGCAAACATGCACCCATAATTGTGGACACGTGTTGCTTCTGGAGAGGACGCAGTTGAATCAGATTCTCTAGAACATTAATTACCGGGATCACAAATTCATTGCATGCAGACACGTGGTCAGCTTTTTGACTAACAATCCAGCGGTATGATGGTGCATCGTGTCAACTCCCACCAGTTATCTGAATTTTGGCCTAGACAGTCAACAAATCCGTTCAACATTTCTTCCGTCAATTCTTTGAATTTTGGCCTAGATGATCAATGAATCTGGTCAACACTTCTTCCACCAGTTCTCCAAATTTTGGCCTAAACGGTCAACAAATTCGATCAACACTTCTTCCACTAGTTCTTCGGATTTTGGCCTAAACGGTTAAAGGATCTGGCTAATGCTTCCTTGAGCAATTCTCCGGATTTGGCCCTGACAGTCAACAAATCTGCTTATGACTTCTTCCACCAGTTCTCCTAATTTTGGCCTAGATAGTCAACGGATTGGGTCAACATTTCTTTTGCCAGTTCTCCTGATTTTGACCTAGACGGTCAACAAATATGATTAACACTTCTTTCGAAACTTCTCCAAATTTGGCCTAAACGGTCAACAAATTCGGTCAATGTCCTTCACAGTCAGCTCGCTGGATCTTGACTTTAAGGCTAACGATTGCGAGTAGTATGGTCAACAGACCAAGAGATGTTGTTAGGTCGCCTCAGACAGGCAACCTAGCCACACACGTCCCATTTGAAACATGCTAGAGGCCGGAGTCCCAGACCACCAGTATGGGTGGCTAGTGATGGGTACGTCAATGATGGGCTGGCCCAAAAGAAAAAAACGGCCTAAATCTATAGTGGCCAATTTGTGTTTGGACGGTTAACGCTATTCGTCGACTGGACAAAAGGCAAATGAGCTAATAAAAACCCCAAGAGCAAGATGGACTACTTGGCCCAAAGACGGTCAATACTTCCATTGACCGAAAGTATGACCAGTTGATAGGTTGCTGACCAAGCCACAAGTGGGCCAAGCCCAGTTGGGCTCACTTATCCGCCATTGATTAGCAACGGTCTTCTCCCCTGATTTTGCGTTATACATAGAAGGCAATCTCCATCATAATGGTTGCCCCATAATCAGTGGACATCCCTGAAGGAAGGTGCCAGAATCCTTTCTCTATCTGTTAGAAATCCTAGCGGTTACAGAATGCAGAAGGAAAGTAATCAATCAAGCGACCGTTATTACAATAAATGCTTAACGTCAAAAAAGGCAGTGATCCCAATAGAGCACGGGCATCAAGCCCTTCTGCACAAGGAAGGCAGCCTAGCACAGTGGCTATAAAAAGCCATAGAGTTTTCACTCCAAGGCACGCTCTCAGGCTCTCTCGCTCTCACCTACTAGCAAAAAGGCTTTGTATTGCTAAGCTCTCATGCTTCTAGTATCATAATGCGCTCTCTCTCTGCTGCTACGTTCCTAGTGAACACGACACTTAGAGTTCTCGCTTCTCACGAGCAACCCAAAGCCTCTCCGCTAATGAGAGTACTCCCATTACTAGCACTCTCTATATTTTCATTGCATCTCTTTACCCTCACTTTCTTAATTCAAAGGCCGTTTATTGACTTGAGTGTCGCAATATTTTTGGTGGAATAACCTTCCGCCATCACCTGACTTCTTGTTCGTAGTTGTGGTGTGTAGGATCTAGACTCAGTGTACGAAATCGGACTCAACATGTGACTTGACCCGAATCTATTCGAAACTTGGATCCAGGACGCATCACTCATCAATATTTTTATATCGTTGACTTGTTTTATGACAAAAATAATTTCGGGTTTGCTTGATTACAGTTTTTGTATATGTTTTACTTGGTGGTAGTTTGGAATTCAATATTTTAAATTCAAATTTGTATGAGATATAAATCATTTCAAACAAAGATTTCATGGTAAGCATGATATTGTTGGGACTCAAATACCCACACTACGATGTAGCAGAACTGATGCATCCGAGGATCTGAATTGTAGTACGAATTGGGGAGCCAAGGTTTATCCGTTGGATTTAAAGTGGATCCGGTCTCCGTACGCTTTTAATCTGAATCCTGTGTAACACAAAAATATAGCCGAATGATTTGACGAGACTCACTTCTCGGTATATCTTCTAACGCTCAAATTACTATCCTTCTTTAAAAACAAGAAAAAGAGAGCATGGAAGTTCAAGTATCCATAAAAATATTTCTTATTTGAGGGTTTGTATTTTTATGAAAGCGTGTTAGTTTTAGAGAGAGCGTGTACACTCTAGGTATCTTTGAATTGTTTTAAATTTATTTTAAGTGTCAATCCATTTTCCTATTGAAAAGGATGGATTTTTATAGAAGTTGGGGGATGGTTGATTTCTTCTGTTAACAGTCCAGAAAACTACCGAGCAGATAGGATTTTGTTCAATTGGCAATTTTAATCGATGCCCAAGGCCATTACTTCAAGATAAGAAAGGGAAAACCGTCTTGACCGTTGGTTCCGTCCTTATCCAATGAGCTAACTACTCAGATAAAGCATTCGGGCATATACATCGATTTCGGCCACATTGGTCGATTAGGCCTTCATACTTTCTTGGCCGAATCCGTGGGCAAAATCTTCCTCTTGGATCGTCAGTGTCAATACCCATTAGGAACAAATTTGAATTGCTTGTTAAAAATCAATTATTACTCTCTCACTTTGAATGCAAGAACATCAATACACAACCAAGTATATAAATTGCACAATAAGATTTATCATAAAAAATATCCTTAACAAAGGAAAAAAATACCGAACAACATCCAAACTATGTTCACTATAAATATTTGATTATAAATAATTTCATTTGAGAGTCTTTTATAATAATTCATATGAATAATTAGTTAAATTTAACCCTACAATGTCTAACAACTCATAAAATAAAATATAACGAGAAAATGAGTAATCAATCAATAATATGTCAATAGTAAAGGAAAAAAATGACGTATACAAATTTAGTAAAGAATAAAACTCAAATTGAATATTAGTCCGATACTAAAATATTACATTTTATCTTCTCTCTTCATGCATCTCTCATTGGGTTGTCAATGCTCCCCCTTTTTTGACCTAAAAATCATGCATTTCGCTTAATACGGCCAGTAGCATTTGAAAGCCAATTAGAACGTTAACGTTGGCATTCGAATGGTACGAGAAAAACTATATGTATGTATATGCGCATCTCATGCTCAGGTTTTAAAGCCATTAGCGCATATGCACCAATTTAAGTGCTCCGCAAAGAGGTACCACTATGATTTTTCTTCTTAGTGACAAAATATTTAGTCACTATTATATATAAATTTATCACTGAAACATTTAGTGATGAAAAATAAATTTATAACTATGTCGTTACTAAAGGTCTATCATTAAGTCTTGCAATAATGACTTAATTATTTTGTTACTAAAAGATTTCTTTAATGACGAAATTATTTCACCAATAAATAATATTCTACAATAAAAAAATAGTTTGGTCACTTAAGCATATATTTTAGTGGTCACAAATGTTGCCACTAATATGAATTATATAATCACTGAAACATATATTTTGTGGTAAAAAATTTCCTCACCAAAGACTATGATCTAGTAGCAAATAATTGTCATTGAAAGCATATAATATGACATAGAAAAAGAAAGATATATCAGATATAGATTGAACAACAACAGCCTGTAGTTAAAGAATTTGCAACAAAATTGAAGCCCACAAGAAACATTCACTAGCGATAATAGAAAGGAATTAGGGAAGGCATCTTAATGAAAAGAATTTGCATCAAATCAGACCACCCTTCCACTAGTGTTGTTAAATGGATGTAAACATATTATACCAACATGAAACAATTTTATGTCGGTCTAACATTGCATGTAGCTTATTTGTGTTAGGCCGAGTTGTGTATCTGTACTGTGCCATGCCAGTTTAGGAATGACTG
>JAODPA010150112.1:0-15036 GCA_025585075.1 Nepenthes mirabilis
AAAATAAAATTTTTATTTTTTTCAACCAAACGTTCAGTAAACCTCTACCAATATAACAATACCACGATTCCAATAGAGGGTTGCCCTTCTTTCATTCAATCTCAATCGTCTTCGTAAAAAATAAACAATTGAAAGACAACAAATTTTAAGAGCATTAATCAAAATCAGCAATGCTAATTTTTTAAAAAATTATTAAATCTCAACCATCAATAATCATATGGACGGCTAAGATTGATTAAATAGAGACTACTTCCTCGGAAAATCAACTGTTGGCGTTCAAATGGGCGGTCAAACAATGCAGGTACACAACGAACAGAAAACAGCATAAGGAAGAATAAAATATAGAAAAAAAAAATACATCCAAATTTTACGTAGAAAATCTTTCTAAAATAAAAAAAAATTACGAGACTTTCTTCCTCAAACAATCAACTATGTGTGAGAGCCGGTTACAGAGACACTCGACTACACAAGCCCCTTGGAACGAAGATGAAAAATAGAGCACGAGAAATCACACACGCTCACTGCTCTCTATTACGCTTCACTTTTCGCTCTTTTTAGAAAATTTCTCACATTCTCACACACTGTGATACCACTACACACAGACACAAAACATATACATATATATATACTAGCTGATGAGAGTGATAGTGATGCCAACGTAGAGAATACACGTACAGGGAGCCACCAGGCAACCTACAACTCTACAACAACTCTACAGATTATCGGCCTTATAAAAACGGCCCACCACTCTACAAAGACTGCGTGCATATTCTCCACAGATCTCGTATACTCAAAAGATCTTCTGAACTGGCATCCACGTGTGCTTTCTGTCTTCAAGTCCTCGGGCCTCAAAAAATGCCTCCAGGCATTGCCCAAGGATCTCGGGATTCAACAGTAGAAGGTTCTCGGATATTACATAATATTCGCATCCATTTTCAAAATCCACGCGCGACTTGCTCACAAGTCCGTGAATAATACAAGCGCATAAGTCCGCAGACCATATTTGCACATAAGTTCGCGGCCACATTCCGACAAAGGGAGTAATCCAAACAAACTTTTCCTCACGACCGAATAGGAAAAAAATTAGTTAGCCCAACATTATCACAGCAAGCTTTCGGCTTTCCTTTTGATAAAATTTTAGTCATTATGTCTGACCCATTTTCATCCGACCGGACCTTCTCTACTGACAGCCGCCCTTCGTCAATAACGTCTCTTATCTAATGATATCGAACGTCAATGTGCTTCGATCTCGAATGGAATGAGAAATTTCTGCACAAATATATGGCATTTTGGCTATCACAGAGTACAACATATTTTTCTTACCTTAGGACCAACTCTTAAATAAACCTTTTAATCCATAACGTCTTCTTATTGGCCTCGATCACAGCAATGAACTCGGCCTCCAAAGTAGAAAAGGCGACGCACTTTTGCAACTTAGATTGCCAAGAGACTGTCCCTTTGACAAACTTGACCAAATACCCTGGGGTGGATTTCCAGGAATCAATGTCCCTGACCCTGTCCATGTCTGTGTAGCTTACCAACCGGAGCTTCTCTTCTCCAAATTGCAGACACATTTTAGAAGTCCATCGGAGATATCTAAGAATCCACTTCACAGCAGACCAGTGCTCCTTCCCTGGATTTGAGAGAAATCTACTGATACTGCCAACGACATGAGCAATGTCCGGTCTTGTGTATACGACCGCGTATATCAGGCTACCAACAGCTAATGAGTATGTAATGCCCTTCATGCCAACCTTCTCTGAGTCCAAGAATGGACATTGCTTCCTATTCAGCCTGAAATGGTTTGCCAGAAGAGTGCTTCAAGATTTGGACTTGTCCATATGAAAGCGTTGTAACACTTTTTCAATGTAGCTCTCCTAGGACAACTAGAGCTTCTTATTCTTCCGGTCATGAAATATTCTGATCCCCAAAATCTATTTCGTTGGTCCGAGGTTCTTTATGGCAAATGATTGTCCCAATTGCTCCTTCAGCTCCTTGATCCGAATACTATTTTATCTGACAATCAGCATGTTGTCCACAAAGGAGAAAGATAACAAAGTCGCCCTTGAAAAATCTCTACACAAAGACATAGTGGTCAAAAATAGTCTTTTTGTATCCTTATCCAACCATGGCAAACTCAAACTTCTTATACCACTGTCTTGGAGCTTGTTTTAGTCCGTACAAGCTCTTCTTTAGACGACAGGCTAATCCTTCCTTCCCCTTGACCTTGAACACCTTCGATTGCTACATATAAATTTCCTCCTTGAGGTCACCGTGGAGAAATGCCGTCCGAACATCCAGTTGCTCTATCTCCAAGTCCAGAGCAACTGCCAAGCCAAGCACGACACTGACCGAGGACATTTTTACCACGGGCGTAAAGATTTCATCAAAATCCACACATTTGCGCTGATTAAAACCTTTCACTACAAGCCATGCCTTGTATATCGATTGCATGGTATCCTCGGACGTCTTCAATCGGAAGACCCACTTATTCCTTAGGACTCTCTTCCCCTTAGGTAGCTCAACTAATTCGAATGTATGGTTCTCATACAAAGAAGTCATTTCATCCTTCATTACTTCCAACCATTTTTCTTTATATGTACCCTTCACAACCTCATCAAAATCTTCAAGCTCACCTACATCAGTGAGTAAGACATACTCACCAGATAACAGGCAGACAGACAAACGTCTTTCTCTCAAGGAGCGTCGTACGGGTAGCTCCTCCGCCGGTTGAAGAGTAACATCATCCTAATTGTCATGAGGCCCAGTGATGGCCTCATTATTGTCTTCGGCCACTCTTGGCCGATTGACCTTGGACTTAAGAGGTACTGAACGGACAGCTTCAACATTTACTTTGTTCGTCCGACCAGTGTCAGGCAAAGCCTTCCATTCCTTCCCAATATCTACAATAGTCTTTTCTTTAACAAAGACCACATTTCGTGATCAAACAAAGGCCTTACAACCAAATTTTCAAAGATGATTATAGACTGGCTACCTTCCAGTCCATATCTTCTCTGTGGCCTCACCATTCAGAGGCTTACTGGGCGACTTATTAATGACATAAGCTGCGGTATTTAATACTTCTGCCTAGAAGGAACTGAACAGTTTTGCCACAGAGAGCATACACCTCACCCTTTCCAACAGTGTGCGATTCATCCGTTCGGCCACTCCGTTCAACTGTGGCGTTTTTGGTAGTCTCCTCTGATGTTTGATGCCATGAGTCCTACAGTAGACATCAAAAGCTCCAATGTACTCCCCTCTGTTGTCACTACGAACAGTTTTCAATTTCTTCCCTATTTGACGCCCCACAAGAACATGAAATTGCTCAAACACACCGAGGACTTGGTTCTTGGTATTCAGTGAGTAAACTCACGGCTTCTTGGAGCAATCGTCAATAAAGAAAATAAAGTACTGAGCTCTACCAAATGACTTCCCCTTAAATGGTTTGCACACATCTATGTGGACGAGATTAAGCATATCAGCCTTCACAGAGGACGAGTCTCCATGGAATGATACTCTATGCTACTTCCCAGCCATACAATGATGACACGTCCTCAGACCATCTTCCTTCAGCTCAGGGATGAGACACTTTCTGGCCAAATGACATAGTCCTCGTTCGCTCATATGGTTCAACCTCCGATACCACAGGCCCTCGGATGCCTTGTTGGTGATGGAGTTTGCGTCCCCGACCACCACTGCAGGCACCTTCATTACGTACAGGCCAGTAGACTCCTATCCTCAGGCAATAACCATAAATCCTCTAGTTAACTTCCATTCTCCATCACAGAAGGTATTACAGTAACATTCATCATCCAACCTGCCAACTGAGATTATATTCATTCGGATATCTGAAACATGCCACACATCCATCAATGTCAGCTTCGTCCTATTATTGATAACCAGTACATCACCTCTCCCAACAATTAGGGATGTTCCTTCATTTTTCATCCTTATCACTCCAAAGTCTCTTGGAGTGTAGAATGTAAACAGACTTCTTCTGGACGTGGCATGCAGAGAAGCGCCATAATCAACCACCTAACTGGACTCATAGTTCGTCAGACTTGCCACGTTTTCTTCACATGTTAACAGGAGATCGCCTCCTATGATCACAAAGACCGATGATTTTTCCTCTTATCATCCTTTCTTTTTCTCCGCGTTTTCTCACTTCCATTTGAAGTAATTTTTTTGGATGTGTCCCTTTTTATCACAGTAGTGGCATTCAACATTTTAATATTTTAACCGAGACTTACTGCGACCTTTCTCTCAAGGCTTCTGATAACGTCCTCTACTTCTTCCCATGGATTCGATCACAACTACCTCAGACGGTGAAGATGTTGACGCCCCTTATGACTGTCTTGACTCGTTCATGAACAAGGACGCAATGGCCTCATCCAACTTAAGCGTGTCTTTCTCAAACAGCAAGGTGGTGATAATATAGTCATAAAAAACTGGTAGAGAGGCCAGCAGTACCAACGCCTTATCCTCATCCTTGATTTCTTCATCAAGAGCTGATATCTGTGTCATGTTCCTATTAAACTCGTCCAAATACTTCTCAAAGCTATCATCTTTTGACAACCGTAAGCCATAGAACTATTTCTTTATATGTAGTCTGATTGTCAAGGATTTAGACTTATATTTGCTTTCTAACTTCTCCCAAACCTCTACTGGGTCTATCAGATCGAGGACCTCCTAGAAAGTGTTGTCCGCCAGACATAACTTGATGGTGCAGTTGACCAAGTCTCTTTTCTCTTGCCATTCGTCCTCGATTAGATTTGCAGGCTTCTCCTCCTTCAAGGCTTTCACTGTACCTTCTCTAGTTAGGATATTCTTCACACTTTCTTACCAGAGGATGAGATTATCTTGACCGTTGAACTGTTTCACATTGAATGACAAGTTCTTAGAGGATGATGATGCTATTTATGCAAAATTCTCAACCTGTCTCTGATACCACTTGTTGACGTCCAAATGGGCGGTCAAACAATGAAGGCACACAGCGAACAGAAAATAGCAAAAGGAAGAATAAAACAGAGGAGAAAAACACAACCCAATTTTACGTAAACAACCCTTCTATAATAAGAAAAAAACCACGAGATTTTCATCCTCAAATAATCCACTATGTGTGAGAGCTGGTTACAGAGACTACTCAGCTACACAAGCCCCTTAGAACGAAGATGAAGAATAGAGCACGAGAAAACACACACGCTTACTGCTCTCTATTACACTTCACTCTTCACTCCTTTCAGAAAATTTCTCTCACTCTCACACACTGTGATACCACTACACACAGACACAAAAGACAAACATATATGTATACTGGCTAATAAGAATGACCACCATACTAACGTGGAGGACACATTCTCTATTACACTTCACTCTTCGCTCCTTTCAGAAAATCTCTTACTCTCACACACTATGATACCACTACACACAGACACAAAACACAAACATATATGTATACTGGCTAATGAGAGTAACAACCATACCAACGTGGAGGACAAACGTACAAGTAGCTACCAGGCAGTCTGCAACTCAACAACAACTCAACAGATTGTCAACCCTACAGAAACGACCCACCACTCTGTAAAGACTACGTGCATATTCCCCGCAGATCTTGCATACTCATAAGATCTTCTGAGCTAGCCTCCACGTGTACTTTCTGTCTTCAAATCCTCAGGCCTCCAAAAATGCCTTCAGGCATTGCTCATGGACCTTGGGCTCAAAAGCAGAAAGTTCTCAGACATTACATAATGTCCACATCTATTTTTAGAATCCACGTGTGACTTGCTCATAAGTCCACAGACAATACAAGTACATAAGTCCGCAGACCATATCTGTGCATAAATCTACGGCCACATTCCCACAAAGGGAGTGATCCCAACATCAACAAACCCGGTTCCGGGCCTACACGAAATGTGGAAAAGATGAAATGTCCAAGTTTCTCAAGCTATTGATATGAATGCCAAGGATAAAATTCTTTCAAGGTATAACCTTCGGCTGCAAGAGAATGTGTGAATGGTGCTTTTCCAACTATACAAATGACACCATTGGTGTCGATACCTGAAGCGCCATCTCTAAGATAGTAGAGAAAAAGGTAAAAAAAAAAAAAAAAAACAGCCTACCACTAGCATGAAGAAGCTCAAATTGAATGTTACAGACGACAAGAAGGGTGTCCATGTCAATACGATCTTTTAACTCTTCATCCGTTTCCTCTGACTGCCTTCGGAGTTTTCCTGCATGATAACGAAGGAAAAATGACTACTGTAAATTATTATTCGTCAATCTTAAGCCAAAAGAGAAGCAAATTGAAGCCACACAGCAACTGGCACGGAATACAAGCTCCCTACATTCCTCAGCATTCTTTGATGTCTTTCTTTAGGCATTCCTTTGTGTTATTCGCCAGTCATCACGTTACTTAGCTTGCATCTAAGTGTGTGGGTTAGGTTGACTTAGTAGTTCCTAAGATGGTGGCGTAGCTTAGGATGGGTGCTTTAGTTGGAGTGCCATCCGTGGCACAGCAACTAGAGTAGAATGAGAGTTCTCTACATCTTTTAAGCATCTTGTTTGTGGTGCTTTTGTGTGGTTGTTTGTGCTCTATGCTCGCCTCCAAGTCTTAGCTTTTATATTTAAGCACGTGGATCAAGCTAACTTTGTAGCTCCTAAGGTGGCAGTCATGTCGCTAAATGCCATATGGGTGATTTAGTTGGAGTGTCATCCATGACACACCACAACTAGAGCAGAATACGAGCTCTCTTTCTGCATTCTCTTCCTTGTGCCTTACTTGTGTGTTGCTTTGTGGTCTACGCTCACCATCCTAGTCATTTAGCCTAGCATTTAAGTGTGTGGGTCAGGCTCACTTAGTAACTCCTAAGGTGGTGGTCATATTGCTATGTGCCGCACGGGTGATTTAGTTGGAGCAACATCCATGACACATGGCAACTAGAGCAGAGTAAAAGCTCTCTAGATTCTTCCACATTCTTTTCTCTGAGTCTTCATATGTGTTCCTCTGTGCTATATGCCCGCCTAGAGTCACTTAGCTTGCATTCACGTGTAGGTCAGGCCGACTTACTAGCTCCTAAGGTGGTAATGGTACTACTAAGTGCCACACGGGTGATTTAGTTTAAACATCATCTGTTACATATAGCAACTAGAGTGGAATACAAGCTCTATATTCTTCCTCATTCTCTTTTCCCAGGTACTCCTTTGTGATCTTGGCCTGCTTTGGGTCACTAAACTTGCATTTAACAGTGTGGATCAAGCTGACTGAGTAGCTCCTAAGGTCGTGGTAGTGGTGGAAAGTGTTGCACCGTTGATTTAGTTGGGGTGTCTTCTGTAACACACTACACACAGCAGCTGGAGCAGAATTAGTGTGAAATCCCTAGGCATGATCATCACATTCTTCTAATTTTAGAGGCCATTACACAGAAGAATAACTGATATATTGACTACACAACTTTACAGCATCAATTTGCCATACAGCTAGAAAAACTAAAATACAATTATAAGGAAAGAAAATGACAGGTAGTTGCGTTCTCAATCCTAGGTAGAGCTTCAAATTTTCAATTTTGGTGAGCATCAATATTCAATCTTATTTGTAAATTTTAGTCCCCATGATATGATGTGCACACCCTATCACTTGCATGGGCATTTGTTGAATCCCATATTCGAGTAGCCGTGGCAAGGTTATGGTTTCTTTTAGTTTTGGGACACAAGAATGCAGAGGCTCGAATGTGACCAATAATTCAGAGTTTGTAATTAACCAATTTCAAGGATAAAGGGGTTGAGACTGTCCAGGAGTTCCTTCCTCCTGTCAATGTCATGCGGGTCCCTCAGACAAGGCATAATACAGGAAGTCTATCAAGGTCAACTATCAGTAAACCAGGCATTGGTTTGTGTCTAGGAAAGGCCACAAAATCATAAAAATGGTTGAGAAATTTTTGAGAGAACAATGGACGTGGTATTTCATCCTTTCATTCATATCAACAGGCCCATACAAAAATAAATGAATGAATGAACGCCATGTCAGAATAGATGTCTAAAAGGTGGTCAACATCACTCAAAGGGTTTGGAAGCTTTAATAGCAGCTAAGTCGTGCAGATTGTTCTCAGCAATAAGACTAATGCCTTTAATAGCAGCTAAGTTGTGCAGATTGTTCTTGTTGATACTTAAAAAGTAAGATTGATTTTAGGAACCACAATCTTTGCTATATAAATCAAACAGAATACCTTTGGAAAAAGATACATTACTTACCCCTTCTTCTTGATCAAAATCTTTTGGGGGAACGGCACTAGACTCAGATCGACATTTAGCATGAACTATAGGGCCTAACTCAGATCGATCCATTCCCGCTTTAGACCCATCAAGCGAATTCAAGTACACTGCTCCTCGATACATCCATTCTTCAGTCTCATCGCTGTAAAAATCTTCAAAATGTTCCCCACATAACGCGCACGTATTTTGATCTTCATCTGCCGGAACAGCCAGTTCCTCATCATCCTTCTTTTCGACAACAGCTTCGGTAGGCAAAAACCCGGGGGTTGCTTCTGTTCCCAACGCCTCCGCACCACTAAGCCACATACTGGCACTTACATACCACTTACGGGAAGGATTTTGCTTCCGGTTTTTCGATATTCGGTTCTTAGTTACGTGCCAATCCATGTGCTTACTGTGATCTTCTTGGGTCTTGAATCGGAGCCCGCAAGTCATGCACTGTCTAGGTAGATCAGCATATAAACACGTGATTGCATTCTCATGGCGCAATTTGAGAAGGTCTTGGTCAAAGTCGACCCCTAGAGATTCCTGAATAGATCATAAAAATTTCAGGTTTCAATCATTATACCCGTGGAAGGATAACTTAAGAAGCCCGGACACCCACTCGGGACTAAAGTTTCATTACCAACATGTGTTGGATACTGACACACTTTTCTATTATTTTTTATTTTTTCAAATACATTCCAACACATTTTAGATATGTTGAATAATTTGTAATTTTAAAAAATTGGGATTCATAATATAAATGAGAGAAAAATAAGCCTCTTTCTAGATGTTAAAAAAAACAACTCAATTATATTGGCTTACCACTATTATGCATACTATTTCTTTTTCATAAATTCCTTTTTTGGATGAAAAAACAATAAATGTGTGTTTTTATTACTAATTAAATGTAGCATTATTCATCAATTATATTCTCGCATCTTTAAATGTGTTGTGTCCTCATTTTTAGAGAAATAGCATATTGGCATTTTGGTGTCGTCGTGTCCCGTATTGGCATCCATACTTCCCAAAGGATAACTACAAAGCCTCTCACATAAATACATCAATTAGCATAATCAATTACCTGCCCGGCATTCTGATTCGTCATTGAGATTAAACCTTGCGCAACAAGAGAATTTATCAAACCCGAATATGCAATTCCAGATGGTGGTCTAGGATCTGGACCCGATCTCAGAGGAAGAGGTAGAACTTGCAACGGGGTAGGAGGAGGGAACGGAGGGACAGGCTGCGTGGCTCCTTGTATGGGCAACAAGCTACCAGGGACATTCTGAATCGACATGGCAGGACGTATAAGAGTGGCACCCGTGGGGCCCAGCAGGGGATATCCATGATTCGAGGGCAACATAGTCATGTGGGTTGGAAATGAAGTGATTGAAGATGAAACAGCACTGGGCTGAGTCTCACTAGCTGGAAACATCTGCCGCTGGAAAGGAACTGGATGTGGCATTGAATGATGCAAAGACATTTGAGGCCGTTTTGCAGATACTAAGTTTTCATTTTCACCACTAATGAACTGATGCGGGACTTGATTTGCGGCTCTTTTGTTTGTATTGACAACATCAAACTGACTAGAAACTGATTTCTGTAGCAGGTATGTTGGAGGATAGGGTGGCGGCTGAGATTTGTGCAGAATTGACGAAGGTCTTAACCCTGTAGATGCCGGTAAAACAGGGGCATTCAGAGAGTCAAAACCAGAAGAACCTGCTCTAGATGCAATAGTTGGCAACCTCCCGAGCTGTGAGTCAACATCGGGGAGCCCATCTACAAGAGGAAGCATTTTTCCGCTGCTGCCAGAAGAAGAAGAAAGTCCAGTTGCATGGAAAGTAGACTGAGCATTTATCTCTAACCCGGCATTAGCAAGGTGGTTTGGTGAAGACTCCATCAAATTGGAAGGCAAGTTCCATGTTCCTTGAGAATGATGAGAATCTGTGTGTTTTCTCAGTTGATTTCTAGCACCAAGAAGATTGGTCACTGGTCCATGACCCCCCTGCATAATTAAAATAAAGTGGATATCAGAATGTGGCCAATACCTCATGTTCAACAAAATTTCATAACCGAGAAATAAGTTCTGGTTTCCAGCCTCCCATTAGAGTATCACCATTGTGTACAAGAAAAATGCAAAGAGACTGAGGGAAAAAAATAGAACAAGTTATAGAAAGGGAGATGGAGAGTTCTCTTAGGGTCCTTCCATTTTTCCTCTTTCTCATACTCTAAATGGTGAGAATTTTATCCTAACAACTAAGACGACTAAAATTATGATAACATATTAAAAATATGTTAGACCTGCCTTATAATCATATCCATCAAAGTTGGCACCCTCACCATTTGGGAGTTCAAGAACTCTAACAGCTTCTGAAGACAGGAAGCATATATATGGCTAGAGAAAACATGGGAAGAATGATTTTCCACAAGGAGAAATTATGCGTGCTTATAGCAACTACAAATAATGAATTCGGATCAACCAAGAAAAAATTCACTAAACAAGTTGAAGAACCATACACCCAGCAATGGAACAGCGTCTCCAGCAATATTTGGAGAATCATTTGCCTTGGATATGTGAGCTTCAATATGCCAATTGCTGCTCCTGAAATTAGAATCCACGGATGTGATACCATGGGTACCTAAGCCAGGTCTCGTGAAGAAAGTTCCAGAAGATGAGGTTGGATTATTGCCCCAGCGGTCTGTTAAAGTTGGGCTCATATCTTCCCAATCGAACTCTTCCTCTTCGGTATTTTGCCAAGGTCTTGCAACTATCTTACCATCGGTACCATTCATTACACGATCAACTTTCAGAGGTCCCCCATTCAAAGTTCGGTTCCCATTGTCATGGCCGTAAGCATCAATTAAAGCTCTTGGTCTATCATGATCGTATCCATTACTTAGACTGTGGGCCCTGTCTTTTTCAAGTCCCCGATAGTTGTCATCAAAGCTACGCCGTTTTAGCCAACCACTGGCCCCCTCTTCTCTCCCTCTCACCCTGGAAAATCCATAGTTAAGACCACCATGAAAAGGTGAGGGCCTTTCTACAATCCTGCCTGGAGATCTGGACCCTCCAAATTCATCAACTGATGGTGACAAATGCCTGGTAGGACCCACACCAGATGGAAGCAATTTCTCAGCCCCAAGAGAAAATGATGTCCGGCCACCATATATGCTAAGCCTTTCACCTTCTCCTTGATCAGAATCATAGACATTATATCCTGCAGCGGGTTTTTGATCATAGATTTTGAAAGTGGAAGAACCTCTTGCCTGCTGAATGTTCTGCGAGAGAATCAAAAGTAAACAATTAGCCACGCCAAAGCAATCACAATGGAGATAACTGAAATCAGGAAAAGTTCAGAGAAGGCATGACGAAGAAAAAGTTTGCACTTTCTAAGAGATTAAAAAAATGAGAATTTGCGAATGATTAAATCTATTCCAAAGGGGAAATGATAAATGTTGTGCCTAGGGCTTGTGAAAGATCTATGTAAGCATTCCAATATAACCAATTAACTATGGAGAATATAAGCCAACTGTAACAATGTCAAATTGTGGGGAGCTATACTTGATAATCTCAATCTGAAGTTGTAATTGATGTTATCAAAAGATTAATTACATGGCCCCAAAGGCATTGCTGCATCTTCGGTCAGCAACATAAAGTAACAAGCTATGCAACCAAACTTAGTTTCAGCACTTGCTACAACATAAGTTCAAATTCTTTATTAGGTAATGAGTTGAGGGAGAGGGATTGAACCTCATGTCTTTTGGTTTTAGAGCCTGAGTCTTTGGTCAAATTAGCTAAGGCCTCATTGGGACAACTTAGGTTATAAACAGTTATTTGGCATCCAATGGCTAAAATGAGTCAAGCAGAAGTTTGTAATACAAAAGTTTTAATATATATTGCATGCTGAGTGATTGTTTATCCAGGCTTCTTAGACAACTTTCGGGTCTAGAAGCTAAAATTAGGGAAAATAGCTTTCTCATAAAAAGCTTTGGGCTTCTTAAGAATATGAAACGAGCTTAGAAATTCTTTGGCTAAACACCAAATTGAAGCTTCATTAAACCACTTATTCAAGAGATTGAAACTGAAAACTAAAGCAATTCTCAACTTAAAGCATAGTTAGCAGGTTCAATGCCCAGCACATAACTCAGTATGCAAAGAAGTATAATTTTACATAAGAGATTATCATTAAGAATTACATTCACTACACAGAATGCCAATACACAGTATGCATAGGGGTTTGTGAATTCCAGTAACTGTGGCTACAACAAGAATCCTCATATCATAATACTACATAATCCTAGAAAATCTTGACTGGCATAGCAATTCACATAACCTCTGGTTGGACCAAACAGGCCCTGTAATGTCATGCATTAAGCCCCAAAATTGCTTACAATCTCAATACATTAAATCATGCTCACAAATGACTACAACGCAGGAATCAATGCCTTAGAATCAAGTATTAGGCAACACTTGACATTTACGCCACATCATTCCTTTGAAGCTAAATTGCTTATTTGGAAATTTATTGGTTTTCAAATACTTCTGTTTTACCATCTTTTGAGAGTTTATCAACATCAATGCCAAAGACAACTTTTACTTGAAGACATCCATGATATATATATATTTTTCCCCAGTAAAAACTCCATACTAATGGAACCAACTGAATGCTCAAGAGAATAACTGAAACTATCACAAAAGAAAGAGAAATATCTAGCGCCACAAAATACCAATAAAATGTATTCCTTGTGATACCAGCCCAGTATTGCGAGTACAACAAAACAATAGCAATCTCAAACAGAAGCAAATAAAAAGTTTCCACTCGACAACTTCTAATAATTTATGTGCATGTAATGTCTACTTGTCGTCAAATATGGATTGGGGGTGAGGGTGACATAGTTAGGGAAGGAATGATATTTCACTATAAGCTTACATTATGGACTGGTGAATTATCAAATTGTGCTTCCAAGTATTTTGGATTGACATGTATTCCATGAATTGGTCGAGGAGACTCGGATGCCCTCATATTGGCCAAGCCCGCTGATTGTTGATTCACAGATGGAGAGAACTGCAATTCAGCCTCAATTTTACGGAGGACTGAAGTAGGAAAAACTGAAGACCAAGTTCCAAATAGGTGGCGCATTGCTGGATACTGATTAGGCTGAACTTGCCTGTAAACCTTGCAGAAGACCTTAATCCAAAAGAAGAAGACAGACAAAATAAAGAAAAGTACTGAAGTGTCTGAGATTTCAAAATCATTGAGCCAGTCTGTTATAAGCAAGTGAGAAAACTAAACAGCAGCATGCATCAAAATCCACTCACCTCAGGCAGACGAGAAGAGAAGTATCTAACATATTCCCGCCCAATGTTCTTAACAATGCTATCCAATAAATATAAGGAAGGCAACTTTTGGTCATCTGAAACCTGCATAGAATTGCAAAGGAGGCATGAAGGATATTACTTTTTATACGGGATTTCACATGTTGATTTGTAGTTGGATAATGCACTTAATCGCATAGAGTTGAGAGATTGCATCATGGAGAACTTGACCTTCTCCAGATCACAGAGTACCAGAAGAAAGACATTTTAACGAACTGATTTAAAAACACATAGATTGCAAAACGTTCTTGCTCAGAGAAGACAAAATTCAAACATTGAATTGCCACAACTCTGAGCACTAAAAGATTACATTATCCTGAACAATGAGTAGCATGACAAGACTGCCCCAATCTCACTCAAAGCCTACTGTAAATTGCACGGACAACCTTGTGTGCTCCACATCAATTTGGATACTTTGGGAATGTGAATTTCTATTGAGAATGGAACAGCCAGATAAGGGGAAATTAAAGCTTTGTACATAAGTACCGAATTTATAGTCATTGGTATATACCCCTGTTATGTATGGGTTTAATTTGTGCAAATTTTACATTTTTAATCGATAGAACTCATTCATCAACCAGAAAAAGTGCAAAACAAAGCTATAACGGATAAATGGCCCCACAAAATCCCGAACACCATAGAAACTCTTGTATTCAGTTGATGATACTATACAACCGCGAATTTCAGTAAACTATACAAGAAAAAGAATTCTCGGAATACAACTAAAACAAGTACATTCAATTGAAGTAACCAATGAACGGCAAAACCAAACCCTAAAACTTCCAATTTCTCATCGTTACCTCCAAAATCCTAGCACAAACCGCATCGGCAATACCCTCACCGTGCTCTCTCTGCTCGCCTGCAATAATCGTGAGATCCGTAATTACGGGCTTCGAATTAAACGTGAGTTCAGACAAGAGAGCCTCGTAAAGCCGCACTATTTCGTCAGTGGTTGGCGGCGGCACGACACCTCCCTCGGAAACATCCCTGAGATCGTATTCCCTCTCCCTAAGAAACTCTCGGAAACGGCCGAGAATCGGCGACGAGGCGGGTTTGGGCACCGAGACGGCGTCGATTGGCATGGATTTCTTGCTGGTGAAATTGGGCAGTTTCAGTTGTGAGTTTGGATGGCGGAACTTATCAACTGGATTCCCTCCGTCTTTCCTTGGACTTCTCTACGTCTTTCCTTCAACTTCTCCGCGTCCATGATTGCAAAGCTTTATCCAAGAGCTTCTTCCCCCGCCATCATTTGCCAAACGGGGAGAGAGAGAGAGAGAGAGACGATAACTTTAGCCTGTGAGATTCTCTCTCTGCCTTTTTTCTTTTTTTCTTTTGTTTTTTTGAAGAGGTTTTTTTAATATTATTTTCTCATCATTTTCAAATTAAATAGTATTAATGATACCGTT
>JAODPA010150113.1:0-41499 GCA_025585075.1 Nepenthes mirabilis
ATCCCTTAATTAACCACTTAAGCATTTCATTAATCAGGGATTAAAGAGGGAGCCCTTTGGCTCCCTCCATGGATAACTAAGATGGAAGAAGCCTCTTGGCTCCCATGAGATTTCTTTCGACTCTCAGCAATATTTATCATCACTGAAGAAAAATGTAGCCGATGATGGTAATATATATTATCTAATATCTCATCACAAAAAGATGAAATGGCAACCCGCGATAGAAGACGGATGATAAATCAAAGAGGACAACCGTAGAAAAAGGTATCATACAGGTGGAGGTGGGGGTGGCTGCCGCCTTCAAGTTGCCGGAGATCAAATACCTGAGCGGAGCCAAACAAAAGGTTTAGGCACTGCCAGCTGAGTCCATATCTGCAACGCCATCAACTCCCTTGAAAACAACCCGAAGTTTTCTCAAACCGGACATTTTCTTGTCGTTCTTGCTCATCATACCTGTCACATGGACCGTGTCCCTCGCGACCTGACCCATCAAGTCGAAAAGTGGCTTTGTGAGGTTTGATCGAGTCATCTCTTCTAGTACAGGAGGTGCCTGCATGTACAAATTCTTCCCCTGGTGCGTGACACTCGCCTTCGATAAATGCAGGTTCGGGTGATCTTCCAGAAGGTTAATGAACTGCTCCCAAAAATAGAACCCCAATCAATAAAACTACACAAGTTTTAAAAAAAAAAACTACTCTTATTATAGGTTAATTATAATTATTTAAAAAATTATGAGACACTTGCTGAATAATCTCTTTTTCTATAATTTTTTGAGATAGAGAGTAAGAGAGGAGAAGCAGCAGTAAGGGGAATAGAGATAGACAGTTAGTGTAATAATATTTACTCATCATCCGTCCATAGCTACTCAAACGATATTGAAACACTCAGGCTCATAAGTTAACCAGGAAATACATGTAATTTTTAATAAATGATGATCTAAAATAAGAAAATATCATAAAAAAATATAATATCCACAAATGCCTTAGAGATTATTGAAATTATAAAATTTCATAAATCTCTAAAATATGACAAATAAATAAGCAAATCTAATAAAATAAACTAATAGATCAAATATTCGGGATGTTCTTCTTACTTATGGTATGAATTGCACTGCTCATATAATAGACTGAAATCGATGAACGTCGGCTGAATATAGCATTTGAAGCAATGCCACAGCTCAACACGAGTTTGAGCAACTTCAATAGAGTGGTCAGGTTCACAAGGCTCTCACATTAGAGGTGTGACGGGGATTGATAACTGGCAGTGGAGCCGAGCAGCAATGCAACTGCGACGGCAGTGGCAACAGTGGCTATGGATGGAAGTGGTCGTGATAATGGCAGTGATGTGATGAGGTAGCAAGTTGGTGGTGTGTCATGGTGGTACATTTTGTGGTGGCAGGGTTGGTGGCAACAAGTTGGCCGTTGGAGGGGGAGAGGGGGTGGTGATGATTGTCGTGGTGGTGGGACAGATGCAGTGGTGCAGGTGGTGATAATGGAAGATCAACTTCATTTTACAATCCCGAAAAATAGTCCACAACACGAGAAATTATACGAACATAGAAAGTGATGTGTCATTTAGAAGTACCACCACTTATTAAATTTCATGCAATCATCATCGATAACTGATGCAGCAGGGTTACCAAGCTCAACAAATTCTTGAGATAATGGAAGCCAACAACAGATGCAGGAGACCCATTGATAGGTAGACGCTGTAACAATTGCTTCTGCTCAATCATTTACCTGAACCAATCAAATCTACGATACATTTCTAAAACAAAGGCGTATTTTAAAAATTGGTGGTATTACAGAGTGACATGACACTTCTGTCGAGATGTACAATTTTTCCCACACCACATTGACTCATCCCTAGAAGACAATATATCGTATTCCTATTTGGAAACACATTGGCACAGTGCTCATTCTTAACACAGAACAGAAGCCTTAACAAAATAGAAGAGCCACCGCCGTGACCTAACAATGAGTTCAAGTCATAAAAACGACATCTCATATAATGCAAGAAAAGATTTTGTATAATACACTCCATAGTAGTCAAACCTTCCCTCAAACCCCACACATTGCAGAAAGTATGGGTGAGTGGAGTTACAACAGTAACCAAGGTTTGGCCTATTGAAGATTGCCTCAATGGCTTACACAAGCCTACTAAACTTGGCACAAGCGCTTTAATGTCCTCAAGCTTGAGCATTCGTTGAGCCTAAATCGAGCACAAGCCCACCAAAGCAAACCCGTGAAAGTGGAACCTACGGCAGGATTGAAAGGATCCAACTGGACAAAAGCAAATGAG
Source organism: Nepenthes mirabilis (assembly GCA_025585075.1). Classification (NCBI taxonomy): domain Eukaryota; kingdom Viridiplantae; phylum Streptophyta; class Magnoliopsida; order Caryophyllales; family Nepenthaceae; genus Nepenthes; species Nepenthes mirabilis. The sequence continues at coordinate 2,302 of JAODPA010150113.1, forward strand.
GGGACTGGCCCGCCTCCTTTTGCAGCTATGAACCACGGTGTTGGGAGTTTGTATCCCACCCATAGATGAAAATATATGTTGATATGTATCAATATTGACACCGTGATACCTATATTTTTTAATATCGCAACAATATTTTAATATGTTGCCGTATTGGTGATATATCTCAATATATTAGCCGTTATTTCACTGTTTGGTTACGATTCTCAGAATTTTTTTTCAATATATTGATACTGATATATATTGTCCAATATAACTCATATAGTGTATAGATATTTTCATCCATATTCCCACGCCCACAACAGCCCCAAGCTCAATCTGAGCATCACAGAAATTGAATGTTTCTGTATGAACTCTTTCACTGTTGACATGAGATTTCCATCCTAACGACAGGAACACCTCCTGCAGCACTAAGAGAAGGGTGCAATATATTAGCCGTTATTTCACTGTCTGGTTACGATTCTCAGAATTTTTTTTTAATATATTGATACTGATATATATTGTCCAACATGACTCATACGGCGTAATGATATTTTCATCCATGTTCCCACCACGCCCACAACTGCCCCAAGCTCAATCTGAGCGTCACAGAAATTGAATGTTTCTGAATGAACTCTTTCACTGTTGACATGAGATTTCCATCCTAACGACAGGAACACCTCCTGGAGCACTAAGAGAAGGGTGCAATTTATGTTTCCTACATAAACACCATATCACACTTCCACCGCTTAGTATTTCTCATTGTCAAAAACCAACAAATCCAAAAGTTTAATCTATTAGTTGAGGCCTCAAGAATTGTTTTGTACTCTAATGCACCCTTCAAGCGAATGCCATTTTGGACTCAAAGTATGAATTAAGTAAACACCCATTCCATATCATATGCTGAGAAATTATGATAAGAAAATTGAGATTTCAAGAATCAAACTCCCATCCACTTGAACAAAAGGTCACCGATACCATATTAAAAAACCAACTAACCCGAAAGTTTAAGCTGTAGATAAAAGTCCAAAAATGTAGTTTAACACTTACCACATACAAAATCATCATTCAGCCACCTCACTTTCCACGACACAAATTTAATTCCATTTTACTGGGGGTAATTATCTTTCCGTTTACCGCTAGAACCACCCAATAAAACAGCCTTCTTTGTCATAATTCACCTCTAGGCGCTTAGCTGCTCAGCTTTCTTACCTTCATTGTCACTACGTCTCACAATATGTGTTGGGTCTGGTCACTCCCTTGTGGGTAACACAACAAACTGGTTTGTCATCGGAGGATTTGTGAAGAATAAATCCGGAGAACTGTTTTCGGTCAACGTTCCGTTGACCGGAGGGGAACAGTGGACGGTCAATGGAGATTAACCAGCGGACGGCCAGCTGAATCCGGTCAACAGGAGGTTGACCGTCTGTGGGCTGTAGGAGCGTTGCTGAATGGCGGACGGGCAACTGGAGACGGTCAACGGGGAAGTTGACTGGATGACAGCAGAAGACGGTTAACGGGAAAATTGACCGGATGGCAGCAGAAGACGGTCAACAAGAAAGGTTGACCGGATGGCTATAGAGAACGGTCAAGTTCTCCAGTAGCAGCTGAAGACTGTCAACAAGAAAGGTTGACCGGATGGCAGAAGGAGACGGTCAACGAGAAGTTGACTGGCTGAGCAACTGGGCCTTGGAGACTGTGGAAAGTGGCAGCTGGCAGAGGACAGATGTCTTTTCAGGATTCGTCGACAGGTAGGCAGTTGGACTGCAGAGTACGCGTCTGCACAGTGCAGAGCATGCGTCGTCTGCAGGGCATGGGCCTGCAGGAAGCTCGGGAATTGGTGAAGACGTGGTACCTATTATCTGACAAATGACTAGCTGGGCAGATGGGATTAGGTGGAGCCAGAACGTCTATATATATGAGCATCAGGAGGTCAAGCCCAGTGAGGGCCTTGAGCTGGTCCACAGCGGTGCCCAGAGTGGTGACCAGGCTGGTGTGGGCGACCACCAGGGGCGCTGTACGCCGGCCACTGTGTGCGGGGGTGAAAAAGCGGGCTGCCGTTTCACCAACACTTGTAAAATGTAGAGATGAGTACACCACCAGTGAGAGGAAGAAGAAAGAAAAACAGATAGTAAAAGAGATGAGTGTTTCCCGTTTACTCCGGTGAGGTTTTTTTTTGTTATTCTCAGGTGTGTAGCGGATACTCCATCTCGGGGGTTTGTAACCCATTTTACATAGTGGATTTATTGGTGGACTTTGTGTCCTGTAGTTTTTCCTCTTCGGTTTGGGAAGGGGTTTCCACGTAAAAAATGTTGTGCATCTATTGTTCCTTGTTCATACTAAATGGTGGTTGTCGATGACGGGGGGGTTCGGGTTTTCCGCTGCTACCGGATCTAGTGGATCCGAGTCCTCCGACCCCAACAATATGAACTAAACATAGATAAAAATATTAGCAGATATGTATTGAATATTTTCTAATATTGCGACAATATAATGATATATTACCATATCAGTAATGCATCAGATTATATTGATTAATATTTTAAATATTAGTTGATACACCCAATATGTGGATAAAATATCAGTCAATGTGGTCCAATTAGCTTATACTTTTCAAAAGTTCTTTTTTTTTTAATTTATTCAATACTAATGCATCTTATTTGATATATTTGATAACAATATAGTTGCAACCAATATTAATACAAATATTTTCATTTATGGAACTAAACATCTGTCACCCTCTTGATACCCTTCATATGAGAGGCCAACTTCTCACCAAACTTCACCATTTCCTTTAGAAACTTCATGCGAAAATGCATAACAATCATGCTAAGCAGGATGCAAAAGCATGCAAGCAATAATATGTCTGCATGCATAACAGATAAATCCAGGTGCGAGTTCAGTGTTATCATCAATGAAACTGTCCAGCACAGGCACTAAGAAGCACAGGCAATCCTCCCAGCCTAGAGTCTCAGTGTCAAACCCTTGCTGAAATATTTTATTTTAGTGTTTAATTTTTGACACCAACATGTTCTTGATGCATTGAGTTATTTCATGATTTTTCTTAAAAAAATAAAATCCTTAATATAAACTCAAAAAAAAATAAATGGAGTTATTTGGTACTTCAGAAAAATTAAAACCTAAGCCCCCGTTTTCTTATCTTTGTTTTTTTTCATTATGTGAGGAATGTATTGAATAACTTTTTTATCTATGCATTTTTTTGGATGATTAAACAAGAAATATGCATCTTTTATCAATAATTTAATATAAAATAGTATTGTTGGCTAATTATATTCTCATCTTTTATCCATGCATCTTAGGTACAGCAGGTCCAAATGGACAAAACCAGCCTAAGGTCAAGCTCAGAGAGTCAATTAGACGATTCATGGCAAGCAGCTAACAAACAGGCAGCACAAAATCAAGCGACATGGAGATAGAAAACAGCACACGAGCAATATGGAGCATGGAATGAAACATATATTGGCATCTTGTCAATATTTATCGATATTTTTCAATACAGTGATCTAACTACTATGTTTTCATATCGATAATATATCAGTCAATATATATGATATTTCCTGATAATTTTAGAAAATATTTTCCTAATAAGTTTTGTTGCGTCTTTGGATTTTGGCTGCCGTACGACGAAAGTCTGAATTCACCTTTTGGTCCCTCTCAGTACGCTCGGACAGACGGAATCGTGCAACACACTGGTGATCTGGTGGTTTTGCGTTAAGTTTAATGAGTATGACGTGATAAGAAGAGAAAATGGGGGGGGGGGTACAACGCACGAGAATTTACGTGGAAAACCCCTCCTTTAATAAAAGGAGAAAAACCACAGGATGTCGGGTCCGAAACGGTTCCACTATACTTAGAACAGGTTATAAATAATCAATGTGGTAATGTAGATAGCTACACAGAATTGCTAAGCGTGGGAATCTTATCTGGTTTTCTCTCTTGTATCCCTTTTTTTTGTTCTCTCTCCCTTTTCTCTAAGGTGCTGGGATGAGTATTTATAGTGGAAGGTTTATTCTTGAAATGGGGACACGTGGCGCTGGCGTGTGCTGGGAAGCCAGCCATCAACTCTGCTGATTTGGCGTGCTATGTTAGGCACGTTGTGCACGTGACGTTAGTCCCGTAATGATTGAGCGTGCTTTGAGTGCCATGATTTCCTGTGAAGGTAGCGTGTTGTAGGAAATGCGTGCTTCTTGATAACAGTGGAACGTCTGAGCTGGCATGCTCGGTCGCCTTGGGCCTTTTTTCCCCTGATCTGGCGATTCAGGGATGAAGAGATAGTCCTCGTCTTAGCAACGTCTTCTTAGCTTTGCCTAGTCCAAGGACTATCAGCGTTAAGCCTTCTTGGACTTTAATGGGGAGTCTAAGGAGTCCTTGGATTTTTGGGGCTGTGTTTAGTCTCTTGGATTATTTTAACCATTTGGGCCTCCCGAAATGTGGATTCAACTTTTAGGCCGCTCTTTTATGGGCCCTTGACATCAAGACCCATCAAAAATATTGGTTTTGGTTTCGCCCTTATCAATATTGGCTTTATTAGATAATATATATTGTCATCAGATATATTGGTTATAATTTTTTTTCGAATTAGAACCTGATAGACTCCCCATTAAAGTTCGAGAAGGCTTAACGCTGACAGTCCTCAGACTAGGCAAAACCAAGAAGACTTTGCCAAGACGAGGACTATCTCTTCATCCCTGAATCACCAGATCGGGGGAAAAAAGGCCCAAGGCGACCGAGCACGCCAGCTCATACGTCTCACTGTTACCAAGAAGCACGCATTCCCTGCAGCACGCTACCTCCACAGGAAATCATGGTGCTCAATCATTACAGGACTAACGTCACGTGCACAACGTGCCTAACATAGCATGCCAAATTAGCAGAGTTGATGGCTGGCTTCCCAACACACGCCAGCGCCACGTGTCCCCATTTCAAGAATAAACCTTCCACTATAAATACTCATCCCAGCACCTTAGAGAAAAGGGAGAGAGAACAAAAAAAAAAGGGGATACAAGAGAGAAAACCAGATAAGAGAGTAGGGGATAAGATTCCCACACTAAGCAATTCTGTGTAGCTATCTACATTGCCACATTGATTATTTGTAACCTGTTCTAAGTATAGTGGAACCGTTTTGGACCCGACGTCCCGTGGTTTTTCCCCTTTTATTAAAGGAGGGGTTTTTCACATAAATTCTCGTGCGTCGTACCCCCCTTTTCTCTTCCTGTCACGTCATACTTATTAAACTTAACGCAAAACCATCAGATCACCAGTGTGTTGCACGATTCCGTCCGTCCAAGCATACTGAGAGGGACCAAAAGGTGAACGTGGACTTTTGTCGTACGATGGCCAGAATCCAAGGACGCAACATTGGCGTCGTCTATGGGAAGCGGCTGAAAGTCTCCTTTTCATACCTTCACAGGACGTTCAGACACACTCTGACAACCCCAACTCTGAAGTCCAGTATGCTGAACACCAGGGCACAGGCGACTGCGCCAGTTAGAGAGGCGGCCTCATGCGACGGCGGCCCCAACTCCTGTGTTGGGGTAGAAAACCACTCTGACCAGGTCGTCAGAGCCTTGGCGGCCAAGATAGAAGGTATGTCCAAGGCCTTCGTAACACTCTGTTCCAAGATGGATGAGCAGGCGAAAGAAGCCCCTTCCAAAGCCTCCCAAGTAGGAACGTCCCGAAACGGGGGTAGGGGGAGAGATCGGCGGGACAGGCGGGCCGGCCAACACGAAAACCCAAGGACCCAGGTCGCTTCTAGTAGCAAGGCCCCTCGTGGACTAGAAGGCCGCCTGAGTCCTCGGATTCGAGAGGAGAGCCCGGAGAGGTGCAACTCCGAAACCCTCCGAAGTCGCCACGAGCATAGCGCTCGGGAGGTAGTTACACGGGATGGTCCCCCCCAGGGGCCAGGGCAACCCCCGAGCTGCGTGCGGACTGTGAACCTTAAGGGTTGAGACATTACCTCAACGAAAAGAAGGTAACTGCCCTACCCTGAGCGGAGGACAGATTGGAAAGAGGTTGGAACCGTGTCTTCAGTGAAAGCAGCGGGGGAGGGGCTAATGCGCTCTAATCCCCGTTCACAACAGAAATCAAGACAAGGACGTCTCTCCGAAGTTCAAGATGCCAAACCTGGAGGTCTATGACGGGAGTGCTGACCCGATGGACCATCTGAACCACTTCCGAGAACACTTAAGTCTTCGGGGTTTAGATGAAACGACCATGTGTCAATGCTTCCTCCTGACGTTAAAGGGGGACGCAAGAGTGTGGTTCTATGAGATGCCAGCGGATTCTATTCGCACCTTTAGCGATTTGGCGACAGCTTTTCTCTCGTAGTTTGCCTCTAGCCAGAGGGTGGAAAAGCAGCCCTGGCACCTTACCAGGGTGAAGCAGGGTGCCAGGGAGAGCTTAAGGGGATTCCTGGCCCGATTCGTAGTTGAGGCCAGGCAAATCCCAAATTGACCGACGAAGTAAAATTAAACGCTTTCCTGTCTGCCCTGATGGGAGGTGTCTTTTTTAAGCACCTCATCCATAAGGGTCCCCAGACTTTTAGAGAGGCCGAGACTGTGGCCAGAGCATATATTGCAGCCGAAGAGGCCAATGACGCCAAACGACCAGAAAAGGACGAGAACCCCCATTCGAGGGCGGTGGATGGAAAGAGGAAGCCCGGGGACTATCAGAGTCCCCAGACGACAAAGAAGCAGCATAGGTCTGAGCAGAACATCCGAAGAGAGTCGAGGCCTGCGCACTTCACACCGTTGAATGACACCCACACCAACGTACTGATGCAGATCCAAGAGAAAAAATTCCTAAAATGGCCCAAGCCGCTGAAGAACCCAGGAGATGGCAACCAGACAAAATACTGCAACTATCATCGCTTCAGGGGCCACAGCACAGAGGATTGCAGAACTCTACAGAAGGAAATAGAGGAGCTGATCAGGAGGGGTCACCTCAACCGCTTCCTGCAAAAACCAGGACAAGCTTTCAGAACAGCAGGCGACGTCAAAGCTGACTACCCCAGAAACAGAGTGGCTGCGGGGGTCGTGAACATGATATCAACCTAGCCGGCCAGAGAAAACGGGTAGGAGCTTACCGCTGCTAAGAAGCCAAGGACTGGACTCCGGGATGAAGTTATCTGTTTTAGCAATAAGGGCATGGCCCATGTAACTTCCCCCCACTCCGATCCTTTGGTTGTAACCGCACTCGTTTTAAACGGAGCAAATGACTACTGAATGAAACGTGTTTTCGTTGATAATGGAAGCTCTAGGAACTTGCTCTACTTGGATGCCTATTTCAAGTTGGGATTCAAGAAAAGTAAAATGAGAACATCAGAGGGGCCATTCTATGGGCTGGATAATGAGCCAGTACCTGTTCAGGGTATCGTCCAATTGGAGGTAACCCTAGGGACGTATCCGAGGACGGCGTCCAAGGTCCTCACCTTTCTGATCGTGGACCTTCCGTCGGTTTACAATGCAATACTCGAACGCCCTTGCTTGGCCACCTTCGGTGCAGTAACTTCCATCCCACACTTAAAAATAAAGTTTCCAACCCCGTATGGCGTGGGGGAAGTCCTCGGGGACCAGTCCACGGGACGGATGTACTACTTATCACAGACCACGTAGATGGCCCTTCCACAACCAAAGGAAGATCTTGACCTGAGGGACGAGGCCACGCTGCAACAAGCACAGCTCGGGGAGCCAACCGTTCAAGTCTCGTTGGATCCCGGCGATCCGGAGAAATATGTTCACATAGGAAGCTCACTGCCGGAGTCCGTCCGAGACCAACTCATCAGCTTCTTGCGAAAGAACTCGGACGTGTTCGCTTGGTCGCCCAGTGACATGCCAGGAATCTCCGCCGAAACCGTGGTCCACAAGATGGGCATTGATCATCGTCATAAGCCCGTCAGGCAAAAACGCAGGAATTACTCCACGGAAAAGCTGGTGGCCATGCGCGAGGAGGTCAAGAAGTTGATAGATGCCCGGTTCGTTCGAGAAGTGCAATACCCGGACTGGTTTGCCAATGTGGTCATGGTGAAAAAGAACAGCGAAAAAAGAAGAATGTGCGTAGACTTCACTGACCTCAATAAAGCGTGCCTCAAGGACAGCTTCCCACTGCCCAGAATTGACCACCTTGTAGATTCGACGTCCGGCCAAGAGCTCTTAAACTTCATAGACGCGTACTCAGGCTACAATCAAATTAAGATGAGTCCCGAGGACGAGCACACGTCGTTCATGACGGACCAAGGGACGTACTGTTACAAAGTAATACCCTTTGGTCTCAAGAATGCAAGCACGACTTACCAGCGACTCGTAAACAAAATGTTCTAGGACCAGATAGGCAAGAACGTGAAGGTTTACGTTGACGACATGCTTGTTAAAAGCAAGGCGAGAGGTAACCACATAAAGGACTTGGCCGAGGCCTTCCACGTACTCAGAGTCCACCGGATGAAACTCAACCTGAGCAGGTGTACATTTGGCGTAGCGTCGGGGAAGTTCCTGGGTTACATCGTGTTGCATCGGGAGATCGAGGCTAACCCAGAGAAGATAAAGGCCATTCTCGACATGCGATCTCCCCGGACGGTAAAGGAGGTCCAGAAGTTTACCGGGCGGGTGGCAGCCCTCTCCCGCTTCCTAGCCAAGTCGGCCGAGAAGCACTTGCCGTTCTTCAAGGCCCTAAGAGGAACGAAGACCCGAGGCTTTTGGTGGAGTGACAACTGCGAGGATGCATTCCAAGGACTCAAAAACTACCTGTCGAGCCCACCTCTTTTAGCTTCTCCCCAACTGAGCGATGAGCTGTATATGTATCTCTCCGCGTCCGACACAGCCTTGAGCTCGGTTCTGATACGGGAATAACATGAGAGATAGCAGCTCGTGTACTATGTGAGCAAGACCCTGGTGACGCGGAGACCAGGTATTCGCTCACGAAGAAGATCGCCTTGGCATTAGTTTATTCTGTGCAAAAGCTTAGACCATATTTCCTGGCGCACAGGGTAGTGGTCCTGACCAACCAGCCATTGAGGGCTATCTTGCAGAAGCCTGAGATATTCGGACGGCCGGTCAAATGGGCCGTTGAATTAGGAGAATTTGATATCGAATTTCACCCAAGGCTAGCCTTGAAAGGTCAGGCCCTCACGGACTTCGTTGTTGAGACAACGACGCTAGCGAACAGCGATGGAAGCCAGCCTGGCGCGGACGAGTTAAGCAAGGCACCAACATGGACCCTGCACCTGGACGGCTCCTCAATGAAGGACGGTTGCGGAGCTGGTGTTGTACTACGAATGCCCCAGGGTTGGAGATAAAATATTCGATAACCTTGGGGTTCTCGGCCACCAATAACGTCGCGGAATATGAAGCATTGCTGGCTGGACTTCGATTAGCTAAGGAGTGCTTGGCTAAAAACCTATTCATTTACAGCGAGTCTGAGTTGGTCGTTAACCAAGTCCGCGGGAACTTCGAAGTCAACAGCCCACAGCTCTTTAATTATCTCTCCAAAGTTAGAAGCGCGGCCTCGGACTTCGAGGAAGTCGAGTTTATCCACATTCTGAGGGAAGAAAACACTAAAGCCAACACGCTAGCAAGGGCAGCGGCTTCGGGAGATCCAGAATAGTATGCTCGGGGGATGAGAGAAGTTCTAAACAAAACCAGTGTTGAGGACCCCGAACCAGAAGTGATGCAAGTGTCGAACAGCAGCACCTGGATGACTCCCTACTTGAGGTACCTGTCTGACGACACGTTGCCTGTGGACCCGAACGAGGCCAAAAGGGTAAAGAAGACAGCAAGATCGTACGCGTTTATGGATGGCCAATTGTACCGACGGGGATTCTCGACCGCTTACTTAAGGTGCCTCACCTCCGAGGAGGCCGAGTATGCCCTCCAGGAGGTATACCTTAGAATATGCGGGTCCCACGTTGAGGGAAAGAACCTGTCCTTTAAGCTCATGAGGTAGGGATACTATTGGCCGATAATGAAGTATGATGCCATGGACTTTGTGCGCAAGTGCGAAAACTGCTAACTCCATAGCAACATGAGTCATGGCCCCCACACAAATCTCCGGGCATTACAATCGTTGTCGCCATTCGCCCAATGGGGGCTCAACATTCTCGAACCACTCCCGGTAGCGGCCGGATAGAGGAAGTTCCTAAATGTAGAAATAGATTACTTCACCAAATGGGTGAAGGCAGTACCACTCGCCAGGATAACAGAACAAAATGCCACTGAGTTCCTCCGACAGAATATCGTGTACAGATTTGGGATCCCGGAGTGTATCATGACCGACAACGGGACGTAGTTCACTGGAAAACAATTCACTAAGTACTGCGCCAGCCTGAAGATCAACTTGGTCCACACGTCAGTAGCGTACCCCCAGGCTAACGGGCAGGTGGCGGTCACAAACCGTACAATCTTGCATCGACTCAAGACCAAGCTGGAGTATTCCGGGGGCTCGTGGGTACACGAGTTGCCATCCGTTCTCTGGTCATACAAGACGACACCTAGGGAACCCACGAGGGAGACCCCATTTAGCCTCTGCTATAGGGTTGAAGCGGTCATTCCAATAGAGGTCGGCCTCTCAAGTCCGCGGGTAGGGTGCTTCAGTTTGACCAACAACAGCTAGAGGCTCCGGGAAAACTTCGACATGCTCGAGGAAGTCCACAACCAAGCAAGGTTGAGGATAGCGGCATACCAGCAGCGGGTTGCCAGCTATTATAATAAGAAGGTAAAGGCGCAGCAGTTCGAGTTAGGGGACCTGGTACTAAGAAGCGTGGAGGCCACGGGGAAAAGCGCTGGCAGAAACAAGCTCTCCCCGAATTGGGAGGGGCCGTTCCTAGTCTCTACCATCCTTCGGGGTGGGGCCTACAAGTTGCGCACCCAAGAGGGCTGGCTGGTACCCCGAACATGGAATGCCGCACACCTCAGGAGATATTACCAATAATGAATATTGCCTGCTGTCCCGATAACCTGCCAAACCTAGGATGTTCCTAAGCCAAAGTGAAACAACCCTCTCGCCTGTTTGAAAAAAAAAAGGGGGAGAAAAAGAGGTCGTATTTGAAAACTCGGCTTTGTCCGAGCGGCCCAAGAGGTCGTATCTAAAAAATCGGCTTTGTCCAAGCGGCCCGAGAGGTCGTATTTGAAAACTCGACTTTGTCCGAGCTGCACGAGAGGTCGTATCTGAAAACTCAGCTTTGTCCGAGCGGCCCAAGAGGTCGTATCTGAAAACTCAGCTTTATCCAAGCGGCCCAAGAGGTCGTATTTGAAAACTTGGCTCTGTTCGAGCTGCCCAAGAGGTCGTATTTGAAAACTCGGCTTTGTCCGAGCGGCCCAAAAGGTCGTATCTGAGAACTCGACTTTGTCTGAGCGGCTCAAGAGGTCGTATTTGGAAACTTGGTTTCATCCGAGCGGCCCAGGAGGTCATATCTAAAAACTCGGTTCCATCCGAGCGGCTCAAGAGTTCATATGTAAAAACTCGGTTCCGTCCGAGTGGCCCAAGAGGTCGTATGTCAAAAAGCTCAGGTATTAATCGGGCGCAAGGGTTACTTGTTTAGCGGCATGACGTGCCAGGACCAAATACTCCAAAAATCCAGATGGGGGAATCAAACGCTTCAGCTTAAAATAAGTGTTGATTTTATTTATGTACACAGCATATGAACAACGCCATAAAAAAAAAAAAAAACAGAGAGAGCGATAAGAGCTCTACAGCAGCTAACTCTCGGAGAGACCTAGCTGAGGGGTGGTCCCATGCTACCGATCTTCGCATGGTCGAGAAGCCTCTACATGGCTTGAACACCCCGGCTGCTCTGAAGGTTGAGGATCGCCCGATGGCCTAGGCCGTGAGAATCTGGGAAATGGCCTTCCCGCGACACCATACAAATCCTCTGGGCATGTAGCGCTAGCATTCCAAGGATCCAACACGGCCGTAGAGAACCGCGGATATAGCAACCGCATCAATCGGCGGCACAAATTGATGCCATCCCAATACTTGCTCTCCAGCACCGGCACTATATCCACGGCCCTCACCGATGTCCTCAACCCTTCCTCCAGCTGGAGGTTCCTGTCTCGGAGAAGCCCATATTGGACCTGTTGAAGCCTCAAGGTGTCCTCGAGAGAGGCAATCTTCACATTAGCCTCAGCAAGCTCAACTTCCAGGCGTTGGCTGCCCTCTCCGGCGACCCTTAGGGACTCTATCTCCGAACAAGCCTGGGCAACGTCGCCAATAAGCCGGTTGAGGTTCCCGACCAGATCCTGGAACTGCAAGAAAAGGCAAAACCATTAAGGCATAAATGGCGGAAAACAAGGTGGCTGGAAGGCTCAGGAAAGATAGTGAAATACCTTAGAGATGAGAGAGTCGTGACTTTGACCACCCTCTCTTGCAACATCGGACTCCAACGGCTCAGCTGTAAGCGCTGCGTGGACCTCAACCACGGTCTTGGGCGAAAGAGTGTCAGGAACTAGAAGCTCAACGACTCCGGGAGGCTCTAAAGTCACAATCCCGACTTTGTCGCCACTCAGGATCTCGACGGCGTCCTTAGCAGGGGCGTGGACAGTTGGCTCCACTCCGTGGGGCTTCTCAACCTCAGCAGCTTCCGAGACTGGAACCGTCAAGATCGTTACCGCTTCCTCGCCCTGATTATCCTCAGCTCCCCTCGCGGCCTCCAAAGCACTAAGGTCCTCGGATGGATCACCAATAAAATTCGAGACCTCACCAGTGATCTCGGCAGGAGAAGAAGGTCCGGTAACTACAGTCTCCACGATCGGTTCGGCAACCAAACCCCTCGATCTCCTGACAAGAGGTGCGATCATGGCGTCGTCATCATCGGACAAGGAGTTCTCGACAATGGGCACCGGATGCTTTGAAGCTTCAATCCGATGACTCTTCCGTGGCCGCGCGGACGGCTCTTCGATTGTCAGAGAACTCCCCTTCTTCCTCAGTCTCTTCTTCTTCTTCTTCGTCTTTGTAGGAGCAACGGCGCTAGAGTTCTCGACCATAGTCGCCCACTTGGCCTTCACTAAGTTCTCGGGCATCAACCAAGTATTTTGCTTGCCCACATTGAAGCGGCCAAGGTTGGCCATCACCAAGTTTGTGACTTCCTTAGCAACCTCCCTCTCCTCCTTGGTGGCATCCGAGCAGTGCTTGCTCGCCACATTTCCCCAGGTAAGGGAGAGGGACTAATTCTCCTGAACGCCCAAAAAGAAAAATTTATCCTTTTACCTTTTGGTGGAGTCAGGGTTTTCTCCACTCATGACGGCAAACTCCGGGCGAGGAGTTATGGTGATCCAGTCCAAGTTATGGGTAAAGCAAAACATGACCTTCACCATTGACACCTCAAGCACTTTACTGTGACAACGTGCGAACACACAGAAAGAAACAAGGTACCTGACGGCGTTAGGCTGTAGTCTCGCTGGCGGGACGCCTGGCTCCATCATGATGTGATACAGCTCTAGAGGGACTGGAAAGCGAAGGCCACCCTTGAGATGGACGTCGTACACGGTGATAAAGCCGTCGGGTGGGCTGCACGCTCTCTCAGTAGGCCCAGGAACCACCATCGCCACCGTATCCGGAATGCCATACTTCGCACGGATAGCCTTGAGATTTTTAAGGGACAAACAGGAAGCGATTTTCCTAACCCCAGGAGCCATGAAAGCAGAAGAAGGATCGTAGCGGGAACAGGAAAAGAGAAGCGACAACGAAGGGATTTGGGAAGGAGGAAGAAACGATAAGGAATGCGCAAAATGGAGGTAGAAATCGTCTTTAAGAAACAGAAAGAAGTATACGACCTAAAGAAACTTCAAAATGTGAAACGGCGCGCTCAACATAACCCTCGCTACGCGTCAGTCGCCCATACGCGGGAAAAAGTCGTGGGCTTTGGCTTCCCAAGGCAGCGTCACCTTAATTTATGGTGCATTTAATGCTCTGCAGAAACCCAAATGGCGGCGCCAAGTGGGTCTCGGACTAATAAGAAGACCTCGGACGGATGCGAGAGGGCGCCCGCCATCCAGAGAAGGCGCCAGCGGATTACCACTGTAGAAGAGTGCTTTCCAAACATGTCAAACGGTTGAGGTTTTCAAACCCTTTGACATGGAGGGCTAATGATGGGTCCTGATGCCAAGGGCCCATAAAAGAGCGGCCCAAAAGTTGAACCCATATTCCGGGAGGCCCAAATAGTTAAAATAATCCGAGAGATTAAACACGGCCCCAAAAATCTGAGAACTCCTTAGACTCCCCATTAAAGTCCGAGAAGGCTTAACGCTGGCAGTCCTCAGACTAGGCAAAACCAAGAAGACTTTGCCAAGACGAGGACTATCTCTTCATCCCTGAATCGCCAGATCAGGGAAAAAAAGGCCCAAGGTGACCGAGCACGCCAGCTCAGATGTCTCACTGTTACCAAGAAGCACGCATTTCCTGCAACACACTACATCCACAGGGAATCATGGCGCTCAAAGCACGCTCAATCATTACGGGACTGACGCCACGTGCACAACGTGCCTAACATAGCACGCCAAATCAGTAGAGTTGATGGCTGGCTTCCCAGCACACACCAGCGCCACTTGTCCCCATTTCAAGAATAAACCTTCCACTATAAATACTCATCTCAGCACCTTAAAAAAAAGGGAGAGATAACAAAAAAAAAGGGATACAAGAGAGAAAACCAGATAAGAGAGTAGGGGATAAGATTCCCACGCTTAGCAATTCTGTGTAGTTATCTACATTGCCACATTGATTATTTGTAACCTGTTCTAAGTATAGTGGAACCGTTTTGGACCTAGCGTCCCGTGGTTTTTCCCCTTTTATTAAAGGAGGGGTTTTCCATGTAAATTCTCGTGCGTCGTACCCCCCCTTTCTCTTCCTTTCACGTCATACTCATTAAGCTTAACGCAAAACCACCAGATCACCAGTGTGTTGCACGATTTCGTCAGTCCGAGCGTACTGAGAGGGACCAAAAGGTGAACTCGGACTTTTGTCGTACGACGGCAGGAATCCAAGGACGCAACAATTTTCATCCGTGGAGTATAACAGATTAAATGCATCCCATGTCAGGTGGATGCAACATGAATTCATGGAAGAATGACACAGCAAACAATGTCTCCATAAGCTGCCCAGCAAAAAGATAGACAATGGTAAGAGGAAAAGAACCTTCTTCAGAGTCACGGAAGCATCCAACTCAATAAGAACACCGGAACCACACACAAGGCAGTCCTTGTCCCTAACAAAGTCGGTCACTTTAACATGCACACCTTCGACACCATTGTAGCTGCAAAAGTATACCAACAAGTCAGTATTTTGAATGACTAATGACGGGAAACTAAACAGAATGGTTATTATATTTGCTATTTCGGGAATAATGAAAGTAAATTTATATAGCAGACCGTACTTAATAGGACTTAATGCTTTAGTTGCTATTGTTGTTGTTGCTATCCATGGAATTCCAGAATTAAAGACTGTTAATATACGCATCACCTTTTTCATTTTCCAACTACCTGATGTAGGACTTTACTTGATTGACCGCTTCCAACTGCCAGTTGGGGTGTTCACAGTTTGGATAACCGCACCATGAACCGTTTTTGACATGAATTGGTCAGATCAGTTTGGTAATAATTTCAACCGTGAGTAAACTGGTTAATCAGTTTTCAACATCATAACATCCCTCAAATTATAAAACTGTAACAATAAAAAATCTATAATTTCGAAATACTCACATAATACATAAATGTATAAATGAACAATATATACATAAAATTAAATAATAAATTACATACAGATAAAGATAATCGAGTTTTGTGCCATAATAAGCTTGTTTTGTGTCAACTTAAAAAATTATAGGACTCTGTATACTAATTATTGGAAAATCAAGTAAAAATTTGGCGATTGCTGAGACACAAACCGAAAATTCCTCATGTCTCTAAGTCACAGACAATATGATGAATTCCATAAATGTGGCAGAAACAGAATTAATCCTAGCCGTTTGTCTCTAAATCTGCCTTCCAGACCAAAAATATCACCATGAAAGTCTGAAACTAAACCAGTGAACTGCGCTGGGTCTCCGCCACAGAACAACCACTGACTTCAACATCTTATCAAAGAATTGGTCCAATGCACAAGGCTTCTCACATAGCAGGCTATGAAAAGGGTAGATGTACTTAGGCTTACCCTTAAAATCATAAGATTAAAATATTGGTATCGATATCGGTCACAACCATATCGGTATCGGATATATCAGATAATATATTTAAATATCGGATATATTAAAAGAAAAAAATTTCTAGGAATTGTAAGTGGACAAAATTGTATCGGTCGATATATTGACCAAATATCGGATATATCAGTTGATATATCGTGATATATCACTGATATATTAACATATCGCGATATTGTCAGAATGTTAGGAAATATTAGTATCAAAGGCTAAATACCGATATATATCAATCAATATTTACATCTACGCTTACAATTTAAAGGTAATAACATAATGAACTTCACCATCTATCAACAACATAATATCCTAACAACCATCACACAATCACCATCATTCGAAACACTAGTATTGCTTAAAAATGTTGCTCCATCACAGCTTGAGACCCGATCATCACTTGGTCACAGAATAGAAACGATCCAAGTTGCTGAATCTTCCATAACTGAGTGTTCTAGTCACCAACACTAAGCGGCAACACCGCCTACCTTCTCAGCAAGTCACCTCATCAAAATAACTTCAAAAAAAGAGGCAACATGATCCACAAGGTTCCCACATTGCCTGGTTATGAAAGTAAAATGAATGCAGCTTTACCCTTATATTGTAAAAAGAAGGTAATCTCTGTGATTAAACACATAAGTTGCGTTCAAGATGAGTAACTTTATCACCACCTCAAGATCACCTTCTCTTAGAGTGACAAACATCTTCATATCCCTCACTTTCTTTTGGAAAGTTCATCTTCAATACCTTAATTTGTTTTCTCCATTGAGTCCATTCTTATTTTAGAGTATAAACATCCAGGATTTTATGTTTCTTCTATCAGCGAAGCTGGTTTTTATGTCTCCAACTAAAGTCTCCCATGGAAAATGTTCCAATAAGATTCCCTTTTTCCGGTAGATCTAACCAATACTGCCTCCAACTTGGTCTATGGTATTATGCTTACCATTTTGATAATGAATATGGATTGATAAGGGAAATAGCATTTCTACAATGCAAGGATAAGGCTGCACTCATTTCACCCCAGACCCACAATGTGGCAATCTCATGTATAGCATCACCCTTCAACGGGTAGGATGAATATCTTGTATCCCAAAACTAGCAATTCGCCTTGTCGATTCTTCATATCGAAACAATTGTTGATCTGAGCCACTCTTAACCTTTCAATCAATTAACCAACCAAAACCCAATTATCAGGTCCTCACCCACCATCTAAAACCTAGTTTATGATCGAATCTTCATTAGAGACAAGTTTATGTTTGTGTTGTGTTAAGCCAAGTAGATGCTTCCATTGATGGTTTGCAAAAGATAATAGAAATCACAAAGTTTACACTAACAGATCATTCTTTGTCGCAATGTAGAAGAGAGGGGCCACATTTAAGGAACCACTGGGGGAAATGAGTTAGGTCACAGTACATCTGGTACTAATTTGTTGCCAGAATGAGACTTAATAATAATGTTAAAAAGTATCCAATGACAGTAAGTTATGCTGAAGAAAACATGGAAAGAAAAGAAGGAAGCATACATGTTTCTGAAAATCAATAATAATATTTATGATGACAAGCATACATGTTTCTGAAAGAAGATTGAAGACCATATAGAATGCAAACTGAAGCAGTAAAAAGTCAAGTAGATCAACAATTCACTGCAACATGAGGTAGGCGAAAACAAAAGTAGAACACATAGGCTTATCTCACCATAGTCGTATAATGGGCCAGCCAATCAAGTTCATCCTATAGATATATATCTGATGATATGCACTATCCAGTAAAAGCAGAAGCAGCAGCTAGTTTTTCCCTATTTCTTTAGACAGTTCATTCTGCGGATCTGTGTTTATGCTTATGCCAAGAATCTCTCTCCATAGTCAGAAATAAGACTTCAACAAAGACAAATATTAAATGATCTCCCCTAGTAGGAGAGAGGAAATCGATACAGACACAAGTCAGCTTCTGAGAGAAAAATCACGTGGGAAATTGCAATTGGGCCACTGACTTTTGCCTTCAGAAGCCAAATGATGTACAAGGTTTTATTTTTCCATTACTTGGCTAGTGGAGCTAGGGCTGCAAGTAATTGAGCTGCTAGGAAGCTAAAAGCAAACAAATGTTTTCACTTGGGATCTTGCGAGCTTTCACAAAGATACACATTCATAAAAATATCAGATGCACAATATATACATAGAACTAAACTCAGATTGAAAAAAATCACGCCAAGTCTTTCAACAAATCTATTTCAAACATTGTTAGATCGATGAAAACAAAGGAAATAAGGAAATCATATGCTTAGAATGATTGAAGCACAAAGAAGGAATGCATGTTGTATTGTTCAACCATTCAACATTCATCAAATTAGAAAGCACATTAATATAAAAATAAAATGATAATATTTGAGCGTAAACATCCCACCAGGCATAAAAGAAAGGAAACAACGGAACATTCCAAACCAAATAGATGAAGGGATTAAAAATCCAATGACAATGAGTGCAGCAAGAAAATCGATTTTTTGCTAAGGACACAAAAAGGAGGCGATGAAGCAAAATTTGTCAGCAACTCCTAAGGCCACTAGAATACAAATCTAGAGACCAATAAAATTAAGCAGATGGGACACACCTCATATAATTCGATAAAGTTTTACTGCATCCGGAAGCAATCTTCAGAGTTTCTAGTGTGCATGCAGCCGATATGATTGCATTCGTGGAAGCAATAGCTGGTATGATATTTTTTACAACACCCTGTAATATTTCACAAAAAGGGGAAAAAACCCTTCATGAGAAAAAATATATATTGTTGAACATATTGTTTAAACACAGGGTCTATGGTGGAAATACAAACAGCATGCAGCTGGACATTGATGTACATGTGAACAAGGGAAACTCTTCTCACTCCCTCTCCCTCAATAAATAAAAAAAATAAAAAAAATAAAAAAAAATAACAAAGGAAAAAAAAAGGGAAAAGCCTGGAGATCGAAAGGTCAGAAAATGATAAATCAGAAATTCCTAGATAGAATAGCAGCCTTAAAAAGTTTGATTCATAAGAAATTCATGCACCTGGGTCAAAGAATATGTAATTCCAGGAATGCCAAAAAGCTCAGCTCGCTTTAAAGCCTGCAAAATATAGGTATAATCAATCAGTTCGGTGAGTAGGGGGTCACAAAAAAATCCTAACACAATTATCCCCATTTTAACCTCAGTGTAGACCCACTGCATATGTTCAGGGTTATCTGGATCAAATGCTTTGCCATTATGAACCTGCATAGTGCATACACAACATATTTAAGATCAAAAGATCAAGAAAAAGTGAAAAGAAGGGAAAATTAAATGTTGACAACCTCATCCCATTTTATTAAGTGGGCATACTCAATACAATGAGCAGCAGTTCTAGGTGTCTCTGCAAGAGTGCATAACGGAAACTTGACTTGAGGAGGGAAAAGCCAAATAGTGCACTCAAAACATGGCGTGACTCCTGGTATAATAACCCTCGCATGGCCCTTGAAACCTTCAGTTCCACCATCTACCATGGGCTTAATTGTCTCTTCTCTTGGCTTGTCCTCGGAGTCGTACTCTGTATTACCGTAAACAATAAAGACAAACTGCATATTCTAGTCACTCTTAAGCAGAAGTCAACACAATCTAAGCTACACTGAGAGGTCCAGCACTGCTTTCTAAAATGCCATTAGGATTGAAAACAGGGACTCAAATTCAAGTTCACTATGTCCATGTCGGAGACAGCGGGGCAATCGTTACACCATTCATGCAGGTGGCTATGTGACAAGAAATGTCACTACCTTAGGACAGTTAGAGTTACTCCATTGTTTACTAGGGCAGGCTTATTTGAACCAAGACACATGATGAAACTCCCTTCAGCCAATCGTCACTTGCCAGCTCCATTCTAGCTTAGAAGAAACAGATGATTGGAAGAAAACATTTCTAGTTCTACCGTGAAAGGGTGGGTAAGGCTGAAGCCTAGACACAATGATAGTATGCATCTTCATCAACAAAAGCAAATCCATGCCGCCACTCCCGAAAGAAAAAAGGGAGAAAAAATACATGTACCGAGTGAATTAAAGTTTGTAAATGTGGAAAGAAATTAGACAACAACATTGGCAAGTAAGGAACAGATAGAGAAACAGTCAGGTAACATTTAAGCAATAGCTCTTGAGGATGTTGTATCAGCAGGTAAGGGTATAATGAATACAGACCTAAAAAACTGCATGCCACAGAATTTATGTAGCTCCGAGCCTCGACAGAATCAAGACCAAGGGCGATGATGTTGAAATCACTGTAGAAATCAAGATCCTTGTCCTCAATGCGGCAGAAGTGTGGAACAATATTGACCCCACTGACTCTTTCCATTACACGTTTTGCTGCCACCTCAGCCTTTGGCTTTCCCACATCTTCCAGTCTATAAGAAAACCACTATTAAGGAAAGCTCCCCAACTTGAAACAATCACGAAAGTTTAATCAAATAACAGAACAAAATGGCAGTTTAAATTTCTTTTTTTTTTTTAATACAAAAAAAGGCTTCAAATCATGGGATTTCATTAAAAAACTCTCAGGAAGCAACATAAAATTCTATTTGCTAGGTTTCAAGGAACTCAATACTTTTTAAGAAGTTTAAGGACAATAATGATGACCCCATTGAAGAACTCCCTAGCCATCTGTCCATAGAAATGGGTCAACATGTCATTGAACCTCTAAATGAATAAGTTTTGCCACATTATTTCCCTCAACACCAAAGAAAAAGAATGCATTTCGCGTGAAGCAAACTAGATTCCAGTAATCAATGTTTTTTTGTGATATCCTGTGTCAGGTTTAAGAAAATCTTCAATTTCTATGCTTTTCTGTGTTGTTTAGAAAACTTTTATTCGTAACCTAGATTATGTCATTAATTAAAATTATGCATGGTCAACATAAGTGGATTTTATTTGCATAATCTATTTGATTTTCTTACATATGGGCCAATTGGTTTTGGCCAAGATAATGGACTTCTCGACTTGAGTTTGCTTCCATGCTTTAGAAAATATTGATCCATCTTAACCCAATCTACTCACAAGTAGGCCGGTTCATAGGAAGAACTCATCAAACTAGAAGATTTACTAGTGGAACACTATGGAAAAGTGTCATGCCTTAGTTGGAGTTGTAGAGTCGAGCAACTATAGGTTGAAATGTATGTAAAGCACTAACAAAATCTAAAGACCTCTTGAGCTATGAGTTCACCACAAGGGATAGAAAGGAGAAATTAGTGGAGGTCAATCATTCAAGTTTGTCAAGTGTGTGCGCGCTTCCAATTCTCCAATAGCATGTTTGGTCAGTTAGTATATAAATTCTATTCTCACATTATTACCAGTAGAATAATAATTTCACTGTTTGGTTACTTTAATAATAATAATAATAATTGTTAAAGAAATAAATATTCCTCCAAATTAAGGAATACATATTCCTTAAATATTTATCCTATTACCAATGACCTTTTAAAACAATTCGTTGCAGTCAAGGGCTACTTACGTATTTTTTGAAATCTCATCACCCCTTCACTTCAAAATCGCCCCTTCACATTTGCCGCCCCAAATACCCATTACCTAGCTGGTACTCATCTATCATTTGAAAACTGGCCATCTCTTCACTTTGAAATCTCACCGCTCCAAATACCGATTACCTAATCATTATTCATCTTCCCTTTGAAATTTTGCTGCCTCTTCACTTCAAAATCTTGCCACCCCAAGCATCATTGGACTCATTGGAAGATTAGTGTATGTTAGAATATCTTTTCTTTGAATAAGGGCAAAAAAAGTCATTGGTACAAATTTCTACCTTATCCTTCTTACTATTACTGTATACCAAACATTAGAAAACTTTATTTCAATTATCTCACTGCCCCAAGCACCATTGGACTCATTGGAAGATTAGTGTATATTAAAATATCTTTTCTTTGAATAAGGGTAAAAAAAAATTATTAGTATAAATTTCTACCTTATGCTTATTATTATTATTGTATATCAAACATTAAAAAATTAATTCTCAGCTTAATTTTAGTTACTTTAAATGACTAACCAAACATGAGAATAATAATTCTTAATTTTATTCCTATCTTATTTTATTTCATTAGAATAATTATTCCATTCCTACCTTATTTCATTAAAACAACCAAAAGTTGGGAAGTTTGGGTGAGATTTTGAAATAACTATTCTGAGACTTTGAACTCACATAAACAAATAGACGGTTGGAGGGGAAAGAAAGGAAGTTTGGGTGAGATTTTGAAGGAACATAAACACCATCTTAAAGAAGTCAAGTAATTTATGATCTTCTTTCCTCGTCTTCAAATTTTTATATGTTCATAATGAAGTAATGAAAAAGTTATAATGACAATTATGAAGATGATTTACTATGCTAAAGTAAGGAAAATCATGCTCGAGTCAAAAGAAATTCATCAAAAAGTTATAGTCTTAAATATGGAATTTAGTTGAAATAATTTAACGGTTTTCATGCCAAAATAATGGGTGGCCAAATGGTGCATTAATAATGAATTAGGTAACCCATGATGTTGTTAGATGACAAACTACAGTTTGGTGGGGAAAAGTGTGAAGAAAGCACGTTTTAATATGCTAAATTGCTTAAAAGAGTCATGAAGCAAAATGAGTTTAAAGATATTTCAATGTCACAGTTGAAGATGATATAACATGGAATTTTGCCAAAACTTTTATGGATAAAATTGATTACAATTTAAATCTAAGTAAGTGTTTAAGAAGATTTTAAATTGTTAGGTGGTTTTCAAAAAAATAAAAAGTGGAATTAAGGGACAAGGGCAGAATTTCATGCAAGAAATTCAAGGCTAATATTATGATAGAATGTTATTAAGATAATGCTTTAAGTGCTAATGAAATTAAAGTAAGTGGAAGTAAATTTGCGATTAAGTTAATGTTTTTAAGTTCATGGGAAAGTGCTTCATAATTCTAATTTGGTTGGAAAAATAGTCCAAGATACTCACTATGGATTTTATACATAAGAGTTGTATAGAAATTGTGATATAAATCATGGCCAAGTCGGAAGAAAGTTTGTCTTACGAATAAAATGATGGCTTGATTGATTATGTTGATAATTTGGTAATAAGGTAAAATTATGCATTGATGATAAACATAAGGTTGATAAGTATTATAAGCTTAAAGTATATATCATGATTTCGCACTAAGTGTTGAACTATATCATTTTAATGGTTGTTGGATCAAAACAGAAGTAAAATTTGAGGGCCCTGGGGCTTAAGGAAAATATTTGGGCTAAGTTGAGTTCTAAATGTTTTATTTGAGTTCTTAATATTTAAAAAGTGGATCTAGTGTAAGTGTCAGAATATTTTAGAGTTGATGGAAAATTATCCTTCCCTTGATACTTGAAAAATTCATTGACTTTGGCTTCCTTTTATATTTTTATCATCATGATATTCATCATGAACAAGCTAAGAACAATGTGTGCAGACACTGAAAAATCCAAAAATATGGCCCTAGGGATTATTAGTATAGTTTACAAGCATAAGGCTAATTCATTCTTGTTGATATGTTGATGTGATTGTTGTATAGTCATTGCTTACATTTCTGGCATGAACCATAATATGGAAATGGACCAATATTTAAGAGTTGAGACACATCCTACAAAAAGCATGTATGTGATGGCATATTCTATTTGGCAATGGGGAGGTTGATGTATATTGGCCGATGTTGCTGGAATATAGCAGGAGATTCTTACTCGATTACATTCCGTTTCAATCTCATGTGAGATTATATCATATTGTTATATCTATTCTTGAATCATAAATTCATTTGTTAGGAATTTGGATCACTTTTTTTGTCCATTTCCCTAGGGTAGCAGAAGCAATGTCCATCCCAAAGGCTTCAAATGATGGAAGACCTCATTGTTTAGATTATATATTATCCTTACATTTATTAAACTCTTAGTGAGTTTTCTTTGATGACTTTTGTACAATGATCGTAGGAATCATGGAATGTTGAAATCTTGAAAGAAATACAAGTTGTGGAGCATTTTCATGAACATACTATTTTATGAAAGTCAAAGATATTTGCATTGTGAGGTTTAGAACTTCAAAAGTTGGGAGCTCTAAATCTGTCTACTAAGTTTTAGGAATCTGGAAGTATCACTGCAGAAGGATCTGCTAAGCTGAGAACTAAAAAGGTGGTGGAGAATCGCAGAGGTTTATGATGCCATTACTCGGATGGAAAACCTTGTACAACACGTCATTGGGATCCAACATTACCCTCAAGTTCCTGGAGTACATCCAGGTGGTAGAGGCATCTTTGACTGATTCATGGATCAAAGGTTGTCAGAGTTTCTTAAAGAGCAACACCCTCTAAAGTGGAGGGGTGGTTGCTGAGGCTGGAAAAAAGTTGTGGCAATAAGTTGCAGACAAGGAGAAGATTAAACTAGCAATATATAAGATGGAAGGAGAAGCCGAGCATTTGTGGCAAATGAATAAGAGAGATGGGCCCTGATGCTAAAGACTCACTTGAGAGGAATTCCTTGAGATTTTTAATGAGAGTACTTCCCAGACTACGTAAAAATGCAGATAGAGGAAGAATTCATGCTCCTCAGGCAAGGGCACGAGATCGTGGCCCAATACAAGGTGAAATTTATACATGTATCTAGGTTTGCCCCACACCCAGTAGCCGATGAGAGAAGGAAGGCCTGAAGATTCCAATAAGGCCCAGACAACATCATTTGAGGACATCTGATCCCCTAGGTTTGGAGAAGTACAGAGAAGTGGTAAGACAGACAATTCTTGTTGAAGCTGAGACTGAGACAGCAAAGCCAAAGGAAAATAGGAAGATGATACGAAACAGGGCACTGTGGACTGCTGCAGATTGGATTGCGTTGCACTTGGTTTCACCTTGATGTGCTGCAATCCTTGGCAAGATGCCAAGCCTTCCCACAATTGTAGCAGACATTTTTAGGTGCCCAGCCTTCCCATTTGGATAGGAGTGAACCTAGAATTGTTTTCTTGTATTCTTTTTCCCTTCCCCCCTTTTAATTCCTAAATATTGGTCTTGTATCAACAGTAGAGCCTGCATCAAAATTTCAGCATATGCCAGTGTATACCATCAATCACAGTTGAAAAACTGATAAAACAAATTCTTCTTTCCAGGGTTAAATCTACAACCAGATCAGACAATGGAAGCCCACTGCAAGGTGTTCACTTCTCCATTTGATCAGCATTAACATCCACACTGCTCATTTCCATATTTAAGGTCTTCAAGGGGCTACGACCCCACCCCCTGGTGTATGGTGCGCTTCTGCATAGCTTTCTAATCAACACTTGCTACTTTGAAATACTACAAACTCCGAGTAACCTGAAGATAATTCTATTCCTTGCCACATCATTAATGACAGTCCCCCCAATGGGGGAAAGATGAAGATAAGAACTACGACGAAGCAAGATTCACCAAAAGGGGTGGAAGACACTCCATTGATGGACAATGAAGTTTAAACTGTGAAGCATTATTCTGCAAATCCATGGAGGTATAAAAAAACTAGATTTTTGCATTATATTTTCTATCTTTCCCTGTTTTCCCATTTTTATACTTCCATCTACATACATCTAATCCTCCACAAAGAGCATATTATAGAAAGCCTCATGTATTAGGTCAACTTGGTTCAAGCTGAGACTCATGTATCTGTCAGCGGCCAAGTCGAATTATATCAGATGCATTGCAACATAGCATGTAACTTTTTGTACATTAAAGCACTAGCAACTAAAGGCTAGGAGTAACATGATGGTGACAATGTTGTGAGAGTAAACGATGGAATATATAGCAGGGAGTTTGTTGATGTGCATCTATTGTAACAAAGATAGTCTTGTTTTTATGTCGCAGCAATAGAATGGAGAACTTTCAATGAAATGTTTTACATAATTTCTCCTTCCAAACTGAAAGATCAAGGTCTAAGCTTTCAGACCAGGGTTCAAGTAGAATGGTAGTCAAATATGTAGCTTTGAAGAAATAAAAAAACACTTGATTGTTAATATGCACTTTATTATCACTGAAAAGAAAATGTACTCCAATCCAACACCAAGGGAGCGTCACCCTTGTACAAAAGTTACATCTTCAATAACCAATAATTCACAAAATCTCAATCTCCAGAAGCAAAATGCAAGCCATGTCCCACAAGCCCAAAACAAAGCCTGAAAATTTGAACAAGAAAAAGAAGCATTTCATGAAAAAATAATCACCAGTATACTTCACATTCAGTACAGCAATTTAACTTCTTGTCCTTTCTTCTGCTTTTTGTTAATAACAATATAAGGGGCAGTATTGTTGTTCGTATAACTCCCCCATAACAATCTGAGATCAACCATCTAGCCATAGTACTTTCAAAAATCTCAAATGGTCTTATCCTTAATCTCTTCTCTTTTTGGTCGGTAAGAACTAAGAAAGTAAGCATATTGCCAACATTGCCACCAAAGGGGGGTCACCCAATATATCCTTATTCCCTAGTCCCTACAAAGGAAGAAATCTAAAAATTGAAGACGCCCATCACTTTTTGACACATGGCCTCCAAAATCTCGTTTTGCACTGCAACAAGATCATCCTTGCCATTCACACAGCATTTAACTTTCACATGCATTCAAACTGAATAATTTTGCAGGTTCCAAAAGTTGAACTGCCCTGAATTTCCAAGCAACAAGCTCATCTTCAAAGGAGGCACAACTTCCAATGGGTGCATTTACACATCCCAAATCAAATTGAAGACACTGAATTAGAAGACCCTCCTCATAGCCAAAAGGATTGTCTCTATCAAGGCTGCAATAATCATAAACATTTTCAAAGTTATGATTGCAATAGCACCGAGGCCCCACATAAGACGATCCTTGAATCATCAATTGATTGAAAAGAGAGAAAGAAAACATGACTAGCCTCAATGGAACAACCTGAGCATCCACTACAGATCCCATGAGAGTAGCTGGAGCACAAATGTTGTAAGCAGCAAGATGTTCATACGAGAATGATACATTTTGAGCATCTTGCTTGTTTGGATAGAAAGAAGTTCTATAGTTACACCACCGCCTTTCTTTACTTTCATGGCAATCTGATTGATTTAATGGTAGATACCAATACCCCATTTCATCAGTCAAATGCATAAGTATTCAGCTGACATTTGTTCCAAAATTACATTGTAAAATGACAAAGAAGGCATGTTTTGGAGTAACATAAAAGCTTGTATTCCCTAGTGATCATATAAAATAAATGTGTGCAACAAGGAACCAAGCTGTATAATTTGTTCTTCACTGTATTATATCAATATATTTTAAGATGTTAGCGTTCATATAGGAGAATGAGCCTCCGCAAAATGATAAACTAACCTCATTGTTACCAGAAGATAGTATGTTTAAACTAGGGAAATTACCTGTCTATGTTGGAGAATAAAAGCGGCATACATCAACCCTTCCGAAGGCCAAAATTTCTGGCCATCAATTTTCATATACATATCTTTTACGACCCGCTAGCCTCAAACCAAACATCCCTCGGTTGCAAATTGTCTGGTAAACAAATATACAATAAAAAAATTTCATCCCGATACCCCAATGTCACTGCTTTCTAGCTATTATATTCCAAGCAACATCTCATAACTTAATTCCGGAAAAATTGGTAATCACCACAGCCACAAAATTCAGAACGTTGGAACTTCAACACACAAAATTCGAATTAAAAGCATAACAACCTGAAGAGAAATTGACGGTTGAGATTGGTTATTTCAATACGATCCATATCTATAACCTCAAGGTTCTTGAACCCCGATAAAGCCAAGTCCTTTAGCAGTTCGCATCCTAACCCACCAGCCCCAACCACCAACACCTTGGCATATTCCTGAAGATCATCTCTCAACTGCAGAAAAAAACGAAACCCAATTAAAAAGTCATGAGAGAAAAAGGATAACTTTCTGCACACCACCTGTTCCAAAAAATTTCCTTCACAAACATCAAATTTTATTAATCAAGAGAATGGGGAAAGTTGCAGGCATGCCTCTGGTCCAGGTTCGAAATTGGGGCCAATGAGATGTCCAGGGCGCAAGAGGAGCTTGTCAAGGTCTCTGGTTCGACTGTTGGCTGTGGAATCAGCCATTGTACAGTCGATGCTTGTCTGCTCAGCCTCGACTATTTCGATATCAGTATGCATAAAGTTGGAATTTTCGGTGTTGGCTTAGTCCTTACGCCCACTGGCTGTTTTTTTGGCAGTTTTCTACTCTCAACACGCAGCAGAGAAGAACAAAGGGGAGATCCGCACTCAGGGCCTTTTGGGTATTCTGGAGATTGCTCTCTTACACTATTTTGGCTCCCAGTTAGTTTAAAGTTGCTTGCTTCCACAGTTTCTACAGGAGATGTGAGAGTGGAAATGACCAAAATTTTGCAACCAATTTTTTTTAAAAAAATTTATTTAAGTGGTAAAAAAATATAAAAAATTTTGTACTTACTCTCAAATTATACAATTATATTACAGAAATTGTTACCAGGAAGAAGAGCCCACCATAATAAAGAAGATAGTAAAAAATACGCTAATA
The DNA here is from genome assembly GCA_025585075.1 of Nepenthes mirabilis. Classification (NCBI taxonomy): domain Eukaryota; kingdom Viridiplantae; phylum Streptophyta; class Magnoliopsida; order Caryophyllales; family Nepenthaceae; genus Nepenthes; species Nepenthes mirabilis. Next base: position 31,020 of record JAODPA010150113.1, read on the forward strand.
GCTCTTCTTTTTATTATTATTGACATATATAGGCATTGGAGTCCCATTTAATTTAAGTAAAATTAGACAATAAATCACAATCAATAAGCACCCATTTACAATTCGTGTTGTTTGACAAAGGAGATATCATTTTATAATTATTAAACATAATTAACCTAAACGTAAAATATCTTTTTGTTGCGTTCGCGTGTTTCAGCCGTCTATCGATCAAAGTCTGAGCGGCGTTATGCGCTCGTAGATGGACGGAAACGGGCAACACAAAATAAATCGTGAATAAGAAATGAACAAGGAGGATGAGGACGCAAAGAGCATGCGTCATTTACGTGGAAAACCCCTATTATGCAAAAAATGGGGCAAAAACCACGATGGCGGACGGACAGCCTGAGAGGTTTCACTATTACGAAGAAAAAATACAATGGGACACCTGTGGGGCGATTTGCTACCATAGAGGATTACACAGTGAGGAGTCTTGCTCTTTCTCCTTACTTTTTCTTTTTGCTTTTGAGAGTTGTCCACAATGTGTTCTCAGATAACAGTTTGTGGAATCCTTTCCTTGTTGCTTGAATCGGGTATTTATAAGGAAAAAGTATACCGTTGGCAATGGGACACGTGGCACTGGCGTGTCAGGGACGCCTGCCACCAGCTCTGCAGGCGCACGTTAAAAAGACCTTGTCACCAGCCCTGCAGATACGGCGTGACAGGGACGCCTACTCTGCGGATACGGCGTGACAGGGACATCAGCTTTGTGTATCCGGCATGTCAGGAGCCGTTGGATCTTTCATGACAGCGCGTGCTTCTTGGTAATAGCGAGTCATCTGAGTTGGCATATTCGGTCATTTTGATTCCTTGTCCTGAGGGCGCGGAGACGTTGAGGCTGTCCTCGTGCTCCTTTTAGGTCAAACTGACTTTTCGGACTGCTGTTGCTATTTGGGGCTTCTTGGAACACTTAGCCCAAATCCTCAGGCTTATGATACCAACTTAGTTTTTTGGGCCAAGTTGGGCTCGTGGGTCTCTTGGGCCAGCTTGTCCTTGTGATCCTCAAGGTCCGTGGTCGTGATTTTGGGCCTTCCTTTTTTGGGCCTTGGGTACTGGGACCCATCATGAGCCTCCCATGTCAAATGGTTCAAGGACTCAATCGTTTGACATGCCTTGAGAACATTCCTCTATCACGATAGTCCGCGGCCTCTATGTCTTGCTGATGGGAGCTACCTTTATACTTCCGAGACCTTCTTATCAGTCCGAGACCTGTCTTTTGCTTCCGTTTGATTTCTCTGCAGGGCGTTAAATGCGACGCCTGATTGAAGTGACATCGTCTCGGGAAGCCAAAAGCCCACGTCCGCTCACTGCGTATGGGCTATTGACGCGTGGCAAGGCCCATAATGAGGGCGCTTATTTCGCGTTCGAAATTTCCTTTAATTTGCCTCTTTCACTTCCATTTTTTCCCTCCTTCTTCTTTGCATTTCCCTAGCGCCTTCTGAAATTCCTTTTCATCGTCGAGCTTTCGTTTTCCGCTGCCATGGCTCCAGGCATTAAAGAGATTGCTTCCTCTCTTTCCCTCCAAGATCTTGAGCAAATCTGGGTGAAGTACAGCATCCCGGACTCCATCGCAATGGTGGTTCCAAGGGCCATCGAGAGGGCTTGCAGCCCTCCGGATGGCTTCATCGCTGTCTACGAGGTTCATCTTAAAGGTGGACTTCGTTTTTCCGTTCCATTGGAGCTCTATCACCTAATGAGGGAGCTGGCCGTCCCACTTGCTAGGCTTCAGCCAAACGCAATTAGGTATTTGGTCTCTCTTTGTATATTCGCACGCTATCACAAGAAGGTCCTTGAGGTGGCCATGGTGAAAGTCATGTTTCATTTCACCCATAATTTTGACTGGATCACCATGAATTCTCGCCCGAAGTTTGCCGTGATGAGCAGAGGGAATCCGAACTCCACGAAAAGGTGGAGGGACAAGTTCTTCTTTCTAGGAGTCCGAGAGGATTGGGAGCTCTCGCTTATATGGGAAAATGTGGCGAGCAGACACTACTCTGACGCCACTACTGAGGAGAGAGAAATTGCCAAGGATGTCACGGACTTAGTGATCGCCAACCTTGGCTGTTTTAACGTGGGAAAGAAGAATGTTTGGATGTCGCCTGAGAAGTTGGCCGTGGCCAAGTGGGTGACACCGTCCGGGGACTCTACTGCTGCTACAGCTTCGAAGAAAAAGAAGAAGAAGAAACTGAGAAAAAGGGAGGCCTCCCTTATCATTCAGGAGCCGTCCGAGAGGCCACAAAAGAGTCCACGGATTGAGGCCTCAGAAGACCCACTGGATATCATCGACCAGTCCTCGTCTGAAGATGACACCGCTATTATTTCCCTCTGGTTAAGAGGGCCAGGAGGTTGGTAACTGGACCTTCTGCCTAGTCTGGGGCTGCAGGCCCTTCTTCTTCTGGCGCCGAGACCTAGAGTGTCGTCTCGGACATTCCTACGGGTCCCCCGCCCGAGGACCCTATTGTTTTTGAGGCCTCAGAGGAGGTCGCTTTTGATGTTTCTGTGGAGCCTTATGGGATGGAGGCAACTGTTGCCGCTACTGCTGAGGACATTTTCGACATTCTTAGCGGTGATGAGGTTGAGGTTGCGGCCTCAGAGATCCCGGAGGTCGCTGGGGCCTTGGATGTTGTGGAGCCCCCCATTCCTGAAGGTCCTTCGCCTGAGGCTGCTTTTGATGTTTCTGCGGTGTCCGCGGAGGATCCATTCGTGCCCGAGGCCTTAGGGGAGCGTGGCCCAAGTCAGGATCCTCTGGTTTCTAAGGTACTTTGCCGTTTTCCCGTTTGCCTTACTTCCCGTTACCTGTGCCTAAATGACCTTGCCTCCTTTTGCAGCTCCAAGATCTGCTCAGAGGCCTTAGTCAGCTGGTTGGTGAAGTTGCCCAGTCTCGTTTGGAGACGGAGTCCTTAAGGGCTGTTCGAGAGGAGAACCAGCGGCTGTAGGCGGAGCTTGCTGAGGCCACCGCGAAGAGCGCCTCTTTTGAGGAAACCCTAAGGCTTCAGCAAGTCCAGTACGGATTCCTTCGAGAGAGGAATCTCCAGTTGGAGGAGGCGCTGAGGGCGTCGGTGAGGGCCGTGGATATAGCTCCCCTATTGGAGACCAAGTTTTGGGATGGCATTCATTTGTACCGCTGGCTGATGTGGCTGCTGCATCAGCAGTTCCCCATCGCCGTGCTGGATCCTCGGAATGCAAGCGCCGCACGCCCCGAGGACATGTACGGTCTTGCAGGGAGGCGATTTCCTGGGTCCCTGCATCCGAGTCCCTCTGGGGGTCCTCGCTCCTCAGATCAGCCGTGGATCTCGACCTGCGTAGAGGCCTCTCTATCTCAAGAAGGACAATCCAGGGCCACTCCTCCGCAGGGTCCCACAGAGACATAGCTTTCTTTTTCCTTCTCCCCATTTTTTTTGTCACTATATATCGTACATGAAAAAAAGGGGTATTGAACTTAAGTGCAAACGTCTTATTTCTCGTTCTTGACTTCTAGAGTATGTTTATCACGGTGTCAAACAAGTTATCTTGCATCCAGCCATTGTCTGAGTTTTCTCATTATGCGGCCTTTCGGGCCGCTCGGACTAATCCGAGTTTAGGTTACGATCTCTTGGACCGCTCGAACGAATCCAAGTTTTGGTTACGACCTCTTAGGCTGCTTGGACGAATTTGAGTTTTGGTTACGACCTCTTGGGCCGTTCGGACGAATCCGAGTTTTGGTAGTTGCAGGCGATCCGCCTATTACTAGTAGTATCTCTTGAGGTGCGTGCTATTCTAAGTCCGGGGCACCAGCTTGCCTTCTTGGGTGCGCAGTTTGTAGACTTCTCCTCGAAGGATGGCAGAGACCAAGAATGGCCCCTCCCAATTTGGTGAGAGCTTTTTTCTGCCTACATTTTTTCCCGTGGCTTCCACGCTTCTCAGCACCAGATCCCCAACCTCGAACTGCCACGCCTTTACCTTCTTATTGTAATAGCGGGCAACTCGTTGCTGGTAGGCCGCTACCCTAAGCCTGGCCTGGTCACGGATCTCCTCGAGCATGTCGAGATTCTCTCGGAGCCTCTGGCTGTTGTCGGTTGCGCTGAAGCATCCAACCCGTGGACTTGTAAGGCCTACCTCTATTGGAATGACAGCCTCAACCCCGTAGCAGAGGCTGAAGGGAGTCTCCCTCGTGGGTTCTCTGGGCATCGTCTTGTATGACCAGAGGACCGAGGGCAGCTCGTGCACCACGAGCCGTAGGAACATTCTAGCTTGGTCTTGAGCCCGTGCAAGATTGTGCGGTTCGTTACCTCCACTTGTCCGTTGGCTTGGGGGTACGCCACTGACGTGTGAATCAAGTGGATCCTCAGGCTGGTGCAGTACTTGGTGAATCATTTTTCGGTGAACTGCGTCCCGTTGTCGATTATGATGCACTATGGAATACCGAATCTGCACATGATATTCTGTCGGAGGAACTCAGTGGCATTTTGCTTCGTTATCCTTGCCAGCAGTACTGTCTCTACCCACTTGGTGAAGTAATCTATTCCTACGATCAGGAAATTCCTTTGTCTGGGCGCGAGGGGGAGTGGTTCGAGGATGTCGAGCCCCCACTGGGCGAACGGCTACGGAGACTAGAGTGCCCGGAGGTCAATGTGGGGGCGACGGCTCGTGTTGCTATGGAGCTGGCAGTTCTCACATTTGCGCACGAAGTCCATGGCGTCGTACTTCATCATGGGCCAGTAATATCCTTACCTAATGAGCTTAAAGGCCAGGTTCTTCCCTTCGATGTGAGACCCGCATATCCCGAGATGTACCTCCTGGATGGCATACTTGGCCTCCTCGGGGGTAAGACACCTCAGGTAAGGGGCTGAGAAGCCTCGCCGGTACAACTGGCCGTCCATGACCGTGTACCATCCCATCGTCTTTCTTATCTTCTTGGCTTCATTTGGATCCTCAGGCAATGTGCCGTTGGATAAGTACCTTAGATAAGGAGTTATCCAGGTGTTACCATTAGATACTTGCATCACTTCTGGCTCGGGGTCTTCGATGCTGGATCTTTTTAGAACTTCGTGCATTCCTCGAGCATACTGTTTCGGATCTCCTAAAGCCGCAGCCTTCGCCAGTGTGTCATCCTTGGCTTTTTCTTTCCTGGGGACGTGGACAAACTCAGCTGCCTCGAAGTCCGAGATCTCACTGTTGACTTTGAAGAGGTACTTGGACAGTAGTGAGTTGTTAACGTCGAAGCTTCTGCGAACCTAGTTGACGACAAGCTCGGAGTCGCTGTAAACGACCAAGTTTTTGACCGAGCATTCCTTGGTTAATCGGAGCCCAGCCAGCAAGGCCTCGTACTCCGCGACGTTGTTGATGGCTGAGAACCCCAGGTCAGTGAATACTTTATCTCAAGTCCCTCGGGCGTGCGCAAGATAACACCAGCTCCGCAGCCATCCTTTATAGAGGAGCCATCCACGTGCAGGGTCCATGTTGATGCTTTGCTGATCTCATCTGCAGCAGGTTGGTCTTCGTCACCGTCGGCCAGTGCAGTTGTCTCGACAAGGAAGTCCGCAAGGGCCTGTCCCTTCAGAGTTGGTCTCGGACAGAACTCAATATCGAATTCTCCTAATTCGATGGCCCATTTGATTGGCCGTCCGGATATCTCGGGCTTCTGCAGGATGACTCTTAGTGGCTGGTCGGTCAAGACCACTATCTTGTGTGCCTAGAAATATGGTCTAAGCTTCCTGGCGGGGTAGACCAGCGCTAAGGCTATCTTTTTCGTGAGCGGATATCTGATATCGGCGTCTGCGAAAGTCTTGCTTACATAATACATGGGCTGCTGTTTCCCGTGTTGCTCTCGTACTAGGGCCGAGCTTAATACCGTGTCGAACATGGAGAGATACGAGTACAGCTCCTCGCCCAATTAAGGGGAAGCCAGTAGAGGCGGGCTCGAAAGGTAAATCTTGAGTCCTCGAAACGCGTCTTCACATTCGTCACTTCACCGAAACTCTTGGGCTTTTGCTCCTCTTAGGGTCTTAAAGAACGGTAGATGCTTCTCGGCCGATTTCGCTAGGAAGCGTGAGAGAGCTGCCACTCGTCCGGTAAGCTTCTAGACCTCCTTTACCGTCTGCGGAGACCGCATGTCCAGGATCGCCTGTATCTTTTTCGGGTTTGCCTCGATCCCTCGATGCAACACGATGTAACCCAGGAATTTTTCTGAAACTACACTGAATGTGCACTTGTTCGGATTGAGCTTCATCCCGTGGATCCTGAGCAAGCGGAAGGTCTCGGCCAAATCCTTTATGTGGTCGCCGCTCGCCCTGCTCTTCACGAGCATGTTATCAACGTAGACTTCAATGTTCCTGCCTATCTGGTCTTCGAATATCTTGTTCACGAGTCGCTGATAAGTTGCTCCCGCGTTCTTGAGGCCAAAAGGCATTACTTTGTAACAGTATGTCCCCTGGTCCGTCATGAACGACGTGTGCTCCTCATCCTCGGGGATCATCTTGATCTGATTATAGCTCGAGTACGCGTCCATGAAGCTTAAAAGCTCGTGATTGGATATCGAGTCTACAAGTTAGTCAATCCTGAGGAGTGGGAAGCTGTCCTTTGGGCATGCCTTATTGAGATCAGTGAAATCCACGCACATCCTCCATTTTTCACTATTCTTCTTTACCATGACCACGTTGGCCAACCAATCCGGGTACTGTACTTCTCGGACAAATCCTACTTCCAGGAGCTTCTTGACTTCCTCGTGTATGGCAACCAGCTTCTCAGTGGAGTAACTCCTACGTTTCTACCTCATGGGCTTGTGGCAAGGATCAACGCCCTGCTTGTGGACTATGATCTCGGACGATATTCCTGGCATGTCGCTTGGTGACCAGGCGAACACGTCTGAGTTCTCCCGTAGGAAGCTGACCAGCTGATCTCAGACGGATTCTGATAGCAAGCTTCCTATATGGACGCACCTCTCCAGATCCACCGGATCCAACGGGACCTGGACGGTCGGCTCCCCAGGTTGGGCGTGTTGCATCGTGGCCTCGTCTTTGAGGTCGAGGTCTTCCATTAGTTGTGGAAGTGTTGCTTGTGTGGTTTGTGCTAAATAACACATCCGTCTAGTGGACTGATCCCCAAGGACTTCGCCCATACCCCAAGGGGTTGGGAACTTCATCTTCAGGTATGGGATGGAAGTGACCGCACCGAATGCAGCCAAGCATGGGCGTCCAAATATCGCGTTATATACCGAGGGCAGGTCTACAACTAAAAAGGTGAGGACCTTGGATGCTATCCTCGGGTATGTCCCCAGGGTCACCTCTAATTGGATGATACCCTAAACAGGTACTGGTTCATTATCCAGCTATAGAGTGGCCCTTCTGGCGCTCTCATCTGGGTCTTCTTAAGCCCTAATTTGAAATAAGTATCAAGGTACAGTAAATTTCGGAACTCCCATTATCAACAAATGCTCGTTTCATCCGGTAGTCCTTTGCTCCGTTCGAAACGAGTGTCGTTACAATCAGGGGATCGGAGTGAAGAGAAGTTACATGATCCATGTCCCTACTGCTAAAGCAAATAACTTCGTCTTCACCTCCAGGTCCGGTCCTCGGCCTCTTTGCTGCTGCAAGCTCGTGCCCATCTCCTCTGGCCGGCCGGCTTGATGTCATGTTCACGACCCCCGCGGCCACTCTATTCCTGGGAGGCTCAGTCTCACCGTCGCTCGCTGCTCTGAAAGCTTGTCCGGGTCTTTACAGGTTATGATTGAGGTGCCCCCTTCTGATCAGCTCCTCTATTTCCTTCTGTAGAGTCCTGCAATCCTCCATGCTGTGACCCCCGGAGCGGTGGTAGTCACAGTATTTCGTCCGGTCCCCACCTTCCTGGTTCTTCAGCGGCTTGGGCCACTTCAGGAACTTTTCCTCCTGGATCTGTATCAGGACGTTGGTGCGGGTATCGTTTAGTGGTGTGAAGTGCACAGGCCGCGGCTCTCTCCGGGCGCTCTGCTCGGCCTTGTGCGGCTTCTTCATTGCTTGAGGACTCTAATAGTCCCTAGTCTTCCTTTTGCCTTCTGCCGCCTTCTGGTGAGGGTACTCATCCCTATCAGGCCGCTTGGTGGCGTTGGTTTCTTCGGCCGCGATATAAGCTCTGGCCACGGCTTCGGCCTCCATAAGGTCTGGGGACCCTTATGGATGAGGTGCTTGAAGAAGGCATCTCCTTCTAGAACCGAGAGGAAAGTGTTTAGCTTTACCTCGTCGGTCAATCTTAGATTTGCCTGGTCTCAGTCACAAATCGGGCCAAGAATCCCCTCAAGCTCTCCCTGGCACTCTGCTTGATCCGGGTGAGGTGCCAGGGCTGCTTCTTGACCCTCCTATTAGAGGCGAACTGAGACAGGAAGGCTGTCACCAAGTCACCGAAGTTGCGGATGGAGTCTGCCGGCATCCCGTAGAACCACATCCTCGCGTCCCCCTTAAGAGTCAAAGGGAAGCATTTGCACATGGTGGCCTCATCCAAGTCCTGCAGGCTCAGATGCTCCCGGAAGTGGTTGAGGTCGTCAATGGGATCAGCACTGCCGTCGTACACCTCCAGATTTGGCATTTTGAACTTCGGGGGGAGCATCCTCGTTCTGATCTCCGTGGAGAATGGGGACTGGAGCACATTAGCTCCTCCCCCACTGCTCTCTCTGAGGACCCGGTTTCATCCTCTTTCCATCCTCTCCTCCACTAGAAGTGGGGCAGTTGCCTTCTTTTGGTTGAGATATTGTCTCAACTCGTAAGGCTCTCGATCTGTACGGTGCTTGGGGGCCGTGTGGACTCCTTGTGGGGGAGCATCTCGCGGAATCATCTCCTGGTTGCTGCGTTCGCGGTGGCTCCGTTGGGTCCTAGAGTTCCGCCTCTTTGAGCTTTCTTCTTGGACCCGAGGATTCAGACGGTCCTCCAGCCTCCGCGGGGCTCTGCTACTGGAGGCCACTTGGGTCCTCGGATTTTCATGTCGGCTTGGCGGCTTCTCACGGCAATCCCTCCCCTTGTCCCTGCCTTGGGATGCTCTAGCCTGGGAGGCCCTGGAGGGGGCTCCTCTCATCCGCTCGTCAATCTTCGAGCAGAGTGTGTCGAAGGCTTTGGACATGTCCTCTATCCTGGCTTCCAAGGCTCTGACCGCTGGATCAGGGTGATTCTCCACCCCAGCACAGGGGTCGGGGCCGCTATTGCGTGAGGCCACCTCCCTGGCAGGTGCACTCGCCTTTGCCCTCGTGTTCACCATTCTAGCTTTTGGAGTTGAAGTTGTTGATGTGTTTGCGTGCTTTTAACGAAGATATGAAAAGCAGATTTTCAGTCGCTTCCCACAGACGGAGCCAATGTTGCGTCCGCGTGTTCCAGCCGTCTATCGATCAAAGTCCGAGCGGCGTTATGCGCTCGCAGACGGACGAAAACGGGCAACACAAAATAAATCATGAATAAAAAATGAACAAGGAGGACGAGGACGTAAAGAGCACGTGTAATTTATGTGGAAAACCCCTGTTATGCAAAAATGGGGCAAAAACCACGATGGCGGATGGACAGCCCGAGAGGTTTCACTATTACGAAGAAGAAGTACAGTGGGGCACCTGTGGGGCGATTTGCTACTACAGAGGATTACACAGTGAGGAGTCTTGCTCTTTCTCCTTGCTTTTTCTTTTTGCTTTCGAGAGTTGTCCACAATGTGTGCTCAGATAACAGTTGGTGGAATCCTTTCCTTGTTGCCTGAATGGGGTATTTATAAGAAAAAATTATACCGTTGGCAAGGGGACACGTGGCACTGTGTGTCAGGGACGCCTGCCACTAGCTCTGCAGGCGCGGCATAACAGGGACACCTGTCACCAGCTCTGCGGATACAGCGTGACAGGGACACCTGCTCTGCCGATACGGCGTGTCAGGAACGCCAACTTTGCGTATCCGGCGTGGCAGGAGTCGTTGAATCTTTTATGACAACGCGTGCTTCTTGGTAATAGCGAGTCATCTGAGCTAGCATGCTCGGTCATTTTGGTTCCTTGTCTTGAGGGCGCGGAGACGTTGAGGCTATCATCGTGCTCCTTTTAAGTTAAATTGACTTCTCGGACTGCTGTCGCTATTTGGGGCTTCTTGGAACACTTAGCCCAAATCGTCAGGCTTATGAGACCAACTTAGTTCTTTAGGCCAAGTTGGGCTCATGAGCCTCTTGGGCCAAGTTGGGCTCGTGGGCCTCTTGGACTAGCTTGTCCTTGTGATCCTCTAAGTCTGTGGTCGTGATTTTGGGCCTTCCTTTTTTGGGCCTTGGGTACCGGGACCCATCACTTTTAATAGACAGGAATCCTTATCTCTAAAATTTATAATTAAAAAAAAGATAAAAAAAAATGTAATACTCACCCCTCTATGCAAAACTTCATCAATGGCTTGCCATCCACTTTTGGCCTTTTGTGTCCTTACCAATATAGAGTTGGAAGAACTCCATCTCTTATTGAGATAAAAATAAGCATTCTTTACATTTTAGT
>JAODPA010150124.1:0-15036 GCA_025585075.1 Nepenthes mirabilis
TATTCAAGTAGGGGTATATTATTTGTAGCCACTTTCAAATTGTGGCTTTTGGTTATTGGGTTTTGTTTTATATTATGGATTTGTCTAAATATATTTGTTGTAGTATTATATCACAACTTTTGGTTAATTTTTCTTTATGTATTTATTTATGCTCACATGGGACAGGAGACGTAAGAGACATGAAATCAAAGAAAGACATAAGAAAAATATTTTATATACTTTGAAGAATTAGATTTGTAAATATATCGTGATGGGTACTAAAATATCGGGAAATCAAGATGGTGTTAGTTTTAGCTGAGAGAATGAATATTTTTCCAACATGGAGAGGATGGAGGAAGTTATAGACTACATATTCCAAAGGCAGCCTAATCCATAGCCAATAGTTGGAAATTTAGGAAATGTATTAATGGCTTATGATCGGTTTCACCAATGATTAGGTGCTCAATTTTTGAGTGTTTTGGATTCAACGAATGCTGAGATATGGATTTGCTAAGAAGAGAAAGATTTTGAAGTGATTGATTATCCAAAGGAGGATAAGGTGAAGTTTGTTTTATATAAACTTGATAGTGAAGTTAACCATTGGTTGGGACGGACCGTATTTATCTGATTAGAATTCGACAGAGTTTTAATTGTAAAACGACCGTCAAATCAGTACAATTTGTACAAAATACTTATACAGCACAATATACAACCACAATAGATCTCAACAATAATGCACACTGGATCCAAACAGCCACACCGAATACATGGTACCGACGTCATAACTCCGATTACACTGTCGGCTTAGACAAGATGCTATTAGGTACCCACAATAAAACCATAAAGACATACGGAAGTATATACATCCATCAATCACAGCGAAGACTACACTACGAGTGTATCATCATCATCATATATATACATCAATATACAAAACCATCAATAATGATACGAAAAGCTCCCCCAAATACAAAATCACAAACTAAGTCCACGAGGCTTTTTCTTTCAAGATCTACAGCCTATCCAACTCTTAGGCTCTACTCGATCTCGTCAAGCATGAGGACGTGCTCATATGAAAAAAAAAGTAACAAGAGTGAGTCAAATACTTAATAAGTGTAATATAATCAAGGCAATAAATATTATATGCAAAATATAATAGAGGAAGAATATAAAAGCGAAATGAAGATGCATAAAAATGAAACATGAGTGAATACATTTTTAGAAATCATTTATCTTTCATATTTTACTTATTCTTCCTTTAGGTTCTAAAATATGGAGAAAATCCATTTAACTTTGTGGACTAGAGACAGTAGGCCTTACTAGCTAACAGTGCAGTCGAACGATGAAAGGAATGTGTATGCTTTCACATATTCTAATATACGACCCAGGCAATTCAACACCCCGTGGTGAGCGGTATATCTTTAACTCGATATACGGGGTTATATCACATATACCATCATATCTGCCATTGCCCAGAGGCAGTCATCGTGCCTCCACAATAATATTTTGAGGCATGTTAGGAAATACTACCATTCGAAATAAAATTTTTGGTCAAATTCACATTTTCTTATTCTTACAAAAATTTCATATTCATTTATAAAATATTATTCTCGCTCTTGGAGAACAGTTCATCAAATATTACACATTATGAAGTTTCCTTCTTATACTTTTCATAATTTGCATAATTGTTAGGAGCTTATATTTTCACATAACTTAGACTATATGCAGAATCGATATAACGTATGGAAAAAAATCAGAATTTTTACCGCCGAGAGTCAAACACAACTTTAGAGCTTTTAGATAATAATTTTCCTTCATAAATGCATATAACATAATTTTTGAAATATATACAAGATAACATAGTTAATATACATCCGTATAAATATCCCGGTTTATGTCTGATAATATTTTCGGTTTGCTTAAAATTAATATATGTGAATAAATACTCAACAAGTAAGATATTCACGTCCATAAAGTTAGGGTTTTAAATTTCTAAAGCCAAATCATGAAAAAATTATAATGAAATCAGGTAATTTTGAAAAGGGGCGCAGGTTAGGGTTTTCTGGTGCAAAAACCGTACAAATCTCACAAATTGGATATGGAATCAAAGAATTCACATGCCAAGATCGTGGGTAATACAAAATATAAATTTAATCGGGTATCGAAACAAGGGTCCCGAAGAAAATGAAATAAACGTGCAAGAAATTAAAAATAAAGGGTATGAGCGCACTTACCTTGTTCTGATTCATCACTTCTCTAACTAGCTCGAATTCGGAATCGGACTCGGGAACCTCAGATTCTTTCTTCTCTCTCTGTTCCTTCAAGCTCTCTCTCTCTTCTAACATGGGAATCAGGAAAATGACTGTTTGAAACCCTCACTGGGTAATTATATCGTGGGCCAGCGCGCAGTAGGCACGCCTTGCACGGATTCCAGCGCCTGCCCTAACGCTCGATCTCCTGGTAGGTACGGTCATTTCTATTTCCAATGCTTGCCCCAGCATTTGAGCACTGGCAGGTGCTGTCGATTTTGCTTCGGGCACTCGCGGCGCTGCCAGAGGTGCCTGGCGAGCGCCCCTCACCGATTTTCCCTATGTTCCTGGAATCTAATTTTTTTTACATGAATTAAGCTTAATTTTAATTATATTAACTTAATTATCTTATAATTATAATGTTAAGGAAATCAGAACCTCACAACTCTCCCCCACTTAGAAAATTTCGTTCTCAAAATTAACAAATCCTAATATTTAAACGAGAAGACGTATCTCAAAATAAATGGGGATACTTGTTTCGAATCTCATCCTCCCTCTCCCACGTCACCTTCTTATGGAAGTGATTCTTCCATAAAACTTTCACTAGAGGGATGGTCTTCGAGCATAGGATTTGATCCTTTTGATCTAAAATCTGAACCGGCTTTTCCGAATACGATAAATCCTCTTCGATAACCAAGGGGCTATAATCGATGACGTGCGACAAATTGTGACGTACTTCCTCAACATCGAGACATGGAAGACATTATGCACCTCGGCTAAACTCGGCGGCAACGCCAAATGATATGCTACTTTTCCAACTCTCTCTAGGATCTCAAAGAGTCTAATAAACTGCGACTTCAGTTTCCCCTTGACACCGAATTTGAAGACTCCCTTCTATGTTGATACCTTGAGAAAAACAAAATCTCCAACCTCAAATCTAAACTCAAATCTCTTCCGATCGGTATAACTCTTCTACCGATTCTGTGCTATCTTCAATTTCTCAAAAACCACTGTGATCTTTTCTGACATTTTTCGAATCATATCTGGGTCCAATAAATGCCTATCTCTCGTATTCTCCCAATAAATGGGAGATCAACACTTTTTACCATATAAAACCTCAAAATGAGCCATGCTGATACTCGTCTGAAAACTATTATTGTATGCAAATTCTGTCAACACCAAGTGATCATCCCAATAACCTCTCATCTCCATCACCGAGGCTCTAAGCATATTCTCCAATATCTGAATTATACACTCAGACTAGCCATCGGTCTGAGGGTGATATGTTGTACTAAATTTCAGGTTCGTCCCTAACTCCCGGTGCAAACTCTCCCAGAACTTAGAGATAAAACGTGGATCACAATAAGACACCATAGACGCTAGCACACCGTGTAATCTAACAATCTCATTGATGTACGATTGCGCCAGATGATCATGAGAGTATGTCGTCTGAATGGCTAAGAAATGAGCTGATTTCATTAGCTGACCCACAATGACCCAAATTACATCGTGATTCCTCAGGGTCTTAGGCAAGTTTGAAACAAATTCCATAGAAATATTTTTCCATTTTCAGTTCGGAATAAGCAAGGGTTGCAACAATCCCATAGGCTTCCTCCTCTTATCCTTTAGCTGCTGACAAATCAGACATCAACTAACAAAGGTAACAATCTTCCTTCTCATATTTCTTTATCAGAATATTTTTTTTAAGTTCTGGTACATCATATTCATCCCGGGGTGAATTGTGTACTTGGTTCTGTGAGCCTCCTTCATGATTTTCTCATTCAGATCCTTATTATCAAGCACACACAAATGAACCTGAAAGTATAAGACTCCATTAGCACAGATACAAAAATCTCTCTAGGAGTATTGGTCAAGGTCTCCAACAATACCCATTAGAAATGGATCACTCGTCTGCTCTTTCTTAATCCTCTGAAGGATATCGGGTTGTACCTATAAGAAAGACAATATTATTCTGTTGCTTTTGACATAACGGTCGATGTTACAGAACTTCAAGCAGTCCATCATCCCATCTGCTTAATCTGTAGTCTCATGACAAAACTAGTCTGATGACTCAAGCATCCGCGACCACATTTGCCTTCCTCGGTTGATAGTGGATCTCATAATTATAATCTTTAAGGAACTTGATTCACCTTCATTGCCTCATGTATAGCTCTTTCTACGAGAATAGGTACTTGAGACTCTTGTAATCAGAATACACAAGAAACTTCTTGCCATACAAGTAGTGCCTCCAAATTTTTAACGTGAACACCACGACGGCTAACTTAAAATCATGGGTTGGAAAGTTCTTCTCATGGATCTTTAATTACCAAGATCCATAAATTACCACCTTCCCATTTTGCATCAAGACACATCCAAGGCCAAACTTAGAGACATCATAATATATCTCGAAACTACCTAAACCATCAGGGATAGTCAAGATCGGTGCCAAAGACAATCGATCCTTCAACTCTTGGAAGCTTCAGTCACGCTCTTCGATCCAATCAAAAGTTGATTCCTTTTTCATCAAACGGGCAAGTGGCAAAGAATCCAAAAGAAGTTCTTCACGAAACGGTGATAGTAACCAGCTATACCCAAAAAGTTACAGACTTTCGTCATGGTCATCGGTCGACTCCAATAAATCATAGCTTCAACCTTCTTCGGGTCTACTGAGACGCCTCCATAAAAAATGATGTGGCCTAAGAACATGACCTCATCGAGCCAAAACTTGTACTTCTTCAACTTTGCATATAACTTATGCTCTTGAAGGGTCTGAAGTATGATCCCCAGATGCTCCTCATACTCAATGCAACTCCTCGAGTAAATCAGGACGTCATCGATAAAAACTACAAAAAATTTATCCAAGTATGGCTGGAAGACCTGATTGATCAAATCCATAAACACAACCGGTGTATTCATTAATCTGAACGACATCACAAGTAACTTATAATGGCCATACCTCATCCGAAAAGCCATCTTTGCCACATCCTCATGCTTGATCCTAAGCTGATGATACCCAAACTAAAGATCAATCTTAGAGAACACACGGATCCCTTGTAGCTGATCAAAGAGATCATTGAACCTCAGCAATAAATACTTATTCTTGACCGTGATCTTATTCAACTTACGATAGTCTACACACAACCTTAAAGTCCCATCCTTCTTTTTCATGAATAGGACTGGAGCACCCCATGATGAAACACTGGATCTAATAAAATCCATATCTAGAAGGTCCTGCAATTGCTGCTTTAATTCTTTTAACTCCGGAGGAGCCATACGGTAAGGGATCCTCGAAATAAGTGCCTATCCAAGTACGAGATCAATTCCTAACTTGATCTCTTGGTGTGGCGGCAAAGAAGACAACTTATTAGGGAACACATCTTCAAACTTGCGCACTATCGGAATCTCCTTAGCCAATAGTTCATGGCTCTCTGCTACACTGGCATATGCCAAATAAGATTCGCATCCACTTTTCAATAGATGATGAGCTTATAGAGCCGAAATAAAGTTGGATGGCTCAACCCATTGAATTCTTGAATGTGAAAGGGCTCACATTCCAGAATTACAGAGTCCATCTTCTTATGAAAACAATCAATAGTTGCATGATTTCTTGACAACCAATTCATACCAAGAATAACATCAAATCACGCATCTCTAGAAGAATCAAATCAACAGTTAAAGACAGCCCATTCACTTCAACCGAATACCTAGGGTAAGAAATATCAGTAACAATAGAAGATCCCATTGGTATCGACACAACTAACGATTAATCAAGAGTCACAGGAGAGAGTACAATATGACAAGCAAACCGAGAAAAAATGAAAGAATGGGTGGATTCAGAATCAAAAAGTACCGAAATAGAAGCACTGCAGATAGAAAGAATACCTTCCACCACATCAACAGACACCTTGGCTTCGCTTGCAGATATCGCAAAAGCTTTTTCTTGTACAACGGGCTTAGAGGAGAGGGCCTTCACCAAATGAGAACACTCCTTGATTTTGTGCTCCAATTGCCCACAATTAAAGTATGCACCCAACTTCTTATAACAAGACTTATTCCTATGCATCTTCCTACAGTGTTGACATGAACTGACTGAAACTTGTGCTGACGATGTGGTCTGGCTGCTCTTCTTCTCAACTTCTGGCTGTCTCATCCTCTTGGGTGGTCTCTTGAAACTCGCACCTAAGTTAGCGTCAGCACCGCTCTTACTTAGCATCCGCTTCTTAAAGAACTCTTCCTTAGCAAGCTCCTTCCGTGGATCAACGTGCGGTCCAACACTTCCGCATAAGTCATCAACTTTAAGGTCATCAATTGCTTGTGGATATCATCCCGCAAACCTTGAAGGAACTTTCTTGTCTTTCTCTCTTCATCTTCAACTATATACGAAGCATACCAACCTAACTCTGTAAATTTCACGTCATACTCAACCACCGTCCTAGTTTCTTACCTCAATCGGATAAACTCTTTCTCCTTTTGCACTTGGAGGGCAGACGAAAAGTACTTCTGCATAAATACTCTCTCAAACATAGGCCAAGTAATCTCATATTCGGATACACCCATAGCTCTTTTCTATATCTCCTACCATTGATGATCTTCACCTTCTAGTCGATATGAAGCAAACAACACTCGATCCTCCTCAAGGCAACGGATCATGGTGAATACTTTTTTCAGCCGTTGAAACCACATGTCCGTTTTATCTTGGTCTGGCTTCCCTAAGAACTTAGGAACTCTCTTCTGAACGAATCAATCATATGCTAATGGTCCTGGATTAGCAGGAACTGGGAGAAGGAGTGGGAACTGGCACTATAGCAAGATTCCTTTGCCCTAAAGTCTCAATGATATCAGTCATTCTACCCAATAAATTCAAGTACTCTGCTTCTCTATCGTGTGGCTGACTGCCTCAATGCGTTGTCCTTCTTCTTGGCAGCATACTCAGCAATAAGGGTCTATTCTAAAACAAGTATGATATGAGTCAGATTATGGGTCAGATGCTAGTTAAGAAATTACAATTCTATACGATTTAAATACAACTAATGGTCTAAGTAGGATAAGTAAGACAACTAAAGCTACCGAAATCAGGCTTAACCATCCTATACCTACTTCTACTTATTCCATTTAGCTTATACTATCCTAAGCATCCACATAAGATTCAAATCAGGTTTAAGGCATCTCGTCTCTGATATTAACTGCGACGAATCACATTTACTTGATTGGAATTCGATAGACTTTTGACTATAAAACGACCGTCAAACTAGCACAACATATAAAAAATACCTGTATAGCAAAATATGCAATCACAATAGATCTCAACAACAATGCACACAGAATCCAAACAACCACACCCAACACGTGGCATCGACGTCATAACTCCGGTTATGACGTTGGCTGAGACAAGATGCCACTAGGTACTAAGAATAAAACTATAAAGACCTGCAAAAGTATATATATCCATTAATCACAGTGGAGACTATAATACGAATATATCAGCATCATCATAAACATACGACAATATACAAAACCATTAACAATGATACGAAACACTCTCCCAGATACGAAATCACAAAACTAAGTCCACAAGGCTTTTCCTTTAAGATCTGCAGCCTATCTAACTCCTAAGATCTACTTAACCTCATCAGGCATAAGGTTGTGCTCATCTAAAGGAAAGAAAGTAGTAATGGTGAATCAAATACTTAGCAAGTATAATATAATCAAGGCAATAAACATTAAATGCAAAATATAATAAAGGAAGGATATAAAAGCGAAATGAAGATGTATAAACATCAAATATGAATAAATATATTTTTGAAAATCGTTTATCTTTTTCGTTTTACTTATTCTTACTTTAGGTTCTAAAACATGTAGAAAGTCCACTTAATTTTGCGGATCAGGGCTAGTAGGCTTTACCACTTAACGGTACGGTCGAACAAGAAAAGGAATGTGCATGCTTTCACACATTCTAAGGCACGGTCCACGCAGTTCAACACCCTGTAGTAAGTGGTATACCTTTAACTCAATATATAGGGTCATATCACATATGCTACCATATCCCCCGTGGCCTAGAGGCAGTCATCGTACTTTTATAGTAATATCTTAAGGTATGTTAGAAAATACTACTCTTTAAAATAATACCCTTGGTCCAATTCACACTTTATTATTCTTAGGAAAGTTCCATATTCGTTCATAAAATATCATTCTCATTCTAGAAGAACAGTTCATCAAACATAATATATTATGAAATTTTCTTCTTATACTTCTCACAATTTGTATAATTCTTAGGAGCTTATATTTACACATGACTTAGACTACATGCATAATCGAAATAATGTATGGAAAAAAAATTAAAATTCTTACCGTCGAGAGTCAAACACAACTTTAGAGCTTCCGGATAATAATTTTTCTTCACAAATGTGTATAACGTAATTTTTAGAGTATATACAAGATAACATAATTAATATACATGCGTGTAAATATCCTGATTCATGTCTGATAATATTTTCGGTTTACTTAAAATTAACATATGTGAATAAATACTGAAAAATCAAGATACTCATGTCTAAAAAGTTAGGGTTCCAAATATTTAAAATCAAATCATGTAAAAACTATAACGAAATAGGGTAATTTTGAAGAGGGGCATAGGTGGGGGTTTTCGTGTGCGAAAACCGCACAAATCTCACAAATCAGACATGGACCAAAGTATTTATATGCCATGATCATGGGTAATATAAAATATAAATTTAATAGGGTATCAGAATGAGGATATCTGAAGAAAATAAATGAACGTGTAAAAAAAAAGTAAATGATATGAGCGTACTTACTTCGACCCGATCTATCACTTCTCTAACTAGCTCGAGTTCAGAATCGGACTTGAAGACCTCAAATTCTTCCTTCTCTCACTACTTCTTTGAGCTCTCTCTTCTAACGCGAGAAGCCGAAAAATGACCATTCAAAACCTCGTTGAGTATTTATATCGCGGGTCAACATGTAGTCAGTGTGCCCTGCACGGATTCTAGCGCCTGCTCGGGCTCTTGAGCGCCCGGCAAGCTCTGTTGATTTTGCTTCGGGCGCTCGCGGCGCCACCCGAGGAGCTCTGCGAGAGCCCCTCGTCGATTTTTTTATGTTCCCGAAACCTAATTTTTTCATATGAATTAAACCTAATCTTAATTATATTAATTTAATTGTCTCCTAATTATGATGTTAAGGAAATCGGAACCTCACATTGGTTGGCGACGAAGAAGATGGTTTTAGGTTTGGAGAATGATGAAACTCCATGGAATATGTTCTGGAGGGTGTTCATTGACAGGTACATTTTATTATGTTTGCAAGAGTACAATGAGGATAAATTCATTCATTTGTGACAAGAAATAAGATAGTGGCTGAATATGATACCAACATTTTTGGGTTTGTTTGTTTTGCCACGCATGTGGTGATGGATGAGATAAGGAGAGTAAGAATATTCTTTTAAGGATTGGAGGATACAATTTGAAGGGAATTGGTGACTTTGAGGCTGTGGTCCTACAGAAAAGTACTTGATTAGGCCTTACTCTTTAAGTAGGAGTTAGAGAGGGCTATATTCTTTGAAAAAAAAAAACATAAAAGCTAGGAAAAGTAAAGTTTAAAATTAGGAGGATCTCATAAGATATCTTAGTCACATGATAAAGGGATGAGGAAGGGATGTGAGATTTAGGGAACAGTGGCTAAGTAACTATAATCGAAACTCGTGTGTGATCAATGCAGGAAACTCCATGGAGGTTAGCCATGTTATAAGCAAACTGGGGCATGTTTTAGTTGTGATCATTCTGACCATATGATCAATAAGATTCTACACCATTTGAGGCAAAAAACTAGAAAGCTAAATGATTCGGGAAGAGGTTGAAACTCAAATCTATCACAAAATATGTTTGACATTAAAACATCACCTTGCATGCCAATAAGATGTTAACTATTAGGCTTATGGAACAACATTATTTTTTCATGAGATTCACGATCTAAGGCCCATAAACCACCTAAAATACATCTATTAAGATATATCTTCAAGAAATTGCAACTCGGCTCATAAATTAATGGTTTACCCTATGCCCATTTTTGGTGTTCAAACTTGGCCTCACGTGCCGGTTGCACGCTATGTCAAATATTTCATAAATTTACAAATTTATAAAAAAATAAGCAAGAAAATATTAATTTTAGAAGGTCTCCATCGTAGAGTTCTCATTATTTAAGTCCATATTAATCATATGAATCGAAACACATGAATTAACCAAGAAACTTGTGAGAAGCAAGTGAATCTGGCTATCGACAGTGTAACATTCGCAAGTTGGCCAAATCACATGCAGTTTTCAAATTTTGGCTTGAACGACAGTGGAATGCAGTCATAAAATCAAGGCATAACAAATCAAACGATCATAAAATTTATCATATAACCTCTAAAACTTATATATTATTACTTTTATATGTCAAAACTGATTAACAAGGGTGAAAAATTAAGTTTTTAATTAACAAAATAAATTATGAACTTCCAAAGAAAGGGGTAATTTCAATTGCCTCGGGATGTATGAAAGCTGCAACTTTTCCATAGGAAGCCACCAACCGCACCTCCATGTATAGATTCACATGCACTACCTTGCATGGCACCAAGGAAATGAGAGGTATGAAGGTGTGGTAGGGTTTTCTCTCTTCTTTATTTTCTCTCTTTCACTGTCTTTCTTCTTTCTCTTTGCCCCACCTCTCTCTCCATCTTGTTTTCTCTCTTGTTAGCTACTTGGGTTGTGGGAGAAGTGAAGGGAGGAGGTGACTAGGGTTGATTTTTGAAAGGGATGGGAAGAGATTTATGATTTTTTGTTCTTTTGTTGTACTTTCTTATTTTAATTAAATAAATAAGCTTAAACGAGCGAGTGAGTGTAGGTGCGGCTACATGACTAAGGTGAAGAGAGGATGTGGATCTCTAGGTTGAATTACAATTTTGAGGGGAAATTAGGGTTTAGGTAGAGTTTTACAAGTTTTAGTGTCTAAATAATTTTAGTTTTTAATTGTAATTATACATATATACCTAATCTAACATTTGAATAAATCTAATAAATTAACTAAAATTTTTAAAAATATTTCTATTGTTTACTAAATGAATCACTAAAACACCCTTACGAAACTTTTATGATTCTAACTTGCCTAAATTTATGATAAGGTTAGTCCTTTCTTACTTACAAATATTTAGCCTCATAAGTTCAATCTTTCTCATAATTTCCATAATTGAACGCTTCACTCAATTAAGAGTCCAACTAACCCAAGTGCAACATACCAGGGTGTTACGATGATATTTTAATAGTGAGAGAATTTGAAGATGTGTTTTCAAATATATTTTTTGGATTGCTATTGAATAGGGAGATCGAGTTTGAGATTAAATTGATGTTGACATTTGCATTTGTTTTTAAGGCTTCATATAGGATGACTCCTTCGACATTAAAAGAGCTAAAGAAGTAACTACAGTAACTGTTGGAGAAGGGTTTCATTGATTGAGTGTATCACTATAAGTTGCATTGATTTTATTTGTTAATAAGAAAGATGAATCTATGAGATTGTACATAAATTATAAGGAATCGAATAAAATAACAATCAAGAATAAGTATAATTTACCAAGAATTGATGATCTTTTTGACCATTTTTAAGGAGCTTAGATTTTCTTAAAGATTGATATTCAATTAGGTTATCATCAATTGAAAATTAAGAAAGAAGATATAACAAAGACAGTTTTTTTATCAAGTTATGGTTATTATGAATTCCTATTGTATTATTTGGATTAACAAATGCCCTAATAGCATTTACGAATTTGAAGAACTTGGTGTTTCTACCTTATATAGACCAATTTGTGTCCATGCTTTGCCTACAGTTATGGAGAGGTAATTGTATGCCATGTTAAAGAACTGTAAAATATTGCTTGAAGAAGTAGCTTTCCTAGGCCATGTGATATTAAAGAAAGAAATGTAAGTGGATTTGAAGAAAATTGAAGCAGTGACAAGTTAGATCCAACAGAGAAATGTAATATAAGTTTAAAGTTTTCTTGATATGGCTAGATATTGTTGGAGGCTTATTGAGAATTTCTTAAGAATAGTAGTGCCATTAACCCACTTAATGCAAAGAAGGTGGTGTTTCAGTGGGATAAATATTGTGACAAAAGCTTCTAAGAATTGAAAAGCCTTTGATGACTGCTCCAATTTTATTGATTTTGTAAGGGATTGAAGGATATGTAGTTTATTGTGTTGCTCTTAAAAGAGGCTTCGGTTGCATATTGATGCAACATTATAGGTGATTTTCTATGAATCAAGGAAACTCAAGGTATATGAATAGAATTATTCTTCTCAGAATTTGGAATTACAATGATTATTTTGGCCTTAATGGTTTGAAGGCATTACTTATATGGAGAGTAATTTACAGTGTACTCTTATCACAAAAGCTTGAATTATATATCTTCTCAAAAGGAATATAAAATGAGGTAGAGATGATGGATAGACCTACTAAAGGATTATACCTATGAGATCTAATATCAATCGGGAAAGCATATGTGGTAGCAAATACTTTGAGCGATAAGTCAAAAAGTTTGAAGTCTCTTTTGATGATCAAGAAAATGTAGATAATTAACATGGAGTGCAATATTAAATTATATTCTCAAGGTATGCACATAATTTGTCATATTTTTATATTCAACTAGAAATCCTTGAGAGAATTAATAGAAGGCAGAGGCTATATCCATTTTTGGTTGATATAATTGAGGAATTGAATACAGAATCAAGAACTGAGCTTAATATTTAGGCCAATGGAGTTTAAGGTTCAATGATTGTATTTGTGTCTCTAATGATGAGGAGTTAAAGAAAGAGATTCTTAACAAAGTCCATCGATCTAATTATATGATTTATTTGGGAATCAATAGGATATATCAGGATTTCTAAAAGATTTTCTAGTGGAAGAATATAAAAAGAAAAATTATGGTATTTGTTGGACAGTGTATCATATGTTAATAAGTAAAGTTGAGATACAAGAAGTTGCTAGGTCTTTTACAACCTATACTAGTTTCTAGCTAAAAATGACTGCACATAATAATAAATTTTGTTATGGGTTTGTCTATAACATTGAGGAAGAATGTAGTTGTGTGGGAAATCGTAGATTGTTTGACAAAATCAATATACTTTGTAGTTGTTAAGATGGCATTTTAAAGGGATTCTTTAGTAATGTTATACATCAATGAAGTGGTTAGATTATATGATATTTCAACTTGAATTTTTTTTTATCAAGACCTAAGATTCGTGTCTAAGTTTTGTGAAAGTTCACATCATGAATTGGGCATAAAACTGAAGTTTAATATGGTATACCATCCTCAAATGAACGAACAATCATAGTGCACAATTTAGATTTTAGAGGACATATTTTTGGTATCTGTCATAGAGATGAAAGGAAGTTGGGATGATTATTTATCACTGGCCAACTATGCCTATAATAATAGCTACTATGAAAGCATATGTATGGCACTTGTTGAAGCACTTTATAAAAAAAAAGTTTCGTTCCCCAATCAACTGGGAGAGATCGAAGATTGAAGACTTACGAGGTCAGATGCAATTTAAGAAATATTAGAGAAGATTTAGATGATTAGAAATCGATTCCAAATTGCTCAAAATTGATAAAAAAGTTATACAAATGGTTGAAAATTTGAGTTGAGCTTTGAGGTCTGTGATCATGTATTTTTAAAGGTATCGTTATCACAGGGAGTCTCTAGGTTTGGACAAAAAGAAAAATTGAAACCAATGTTTATAAGACCAATTCAGAAGGATTGATGAAATGGCTTACATTCTAGCCTTATCAACTAGTTTGGGGAAGTTTCATAATATTTTCCACATATCAATGCTTCACAAGTATGTTTACAAGACAACACATTTTATCGAGCATGAATCATTGAAGATAAATGAAAGTTTAACTTACATTGAGAAATTGATTCAAATTTTAGTACGGCGGGATCAAGTGTTTAGGATTATAGTCATTCTCTTGGTCAAAGTGTTATGAATGGACAATTTTTATGAGGTAGCCATGTGGGAATGGGCAGATGAGATATAGGAGAAGCACCCCTACTTGTGTCTTTATTAAGGTACATAAATTTCAAGTATAAAATTTTATAAGAAGAGAAGAATTGTACCACTCGATAACTAATTTATGTTTTATTACTCTAGGAATTATTATATTAAATAAAATTTTGAGAATAATTATACTTTCAGAAAATAAAATTGAAGTATTTGAGGAATGAGTGGCATTCGTGCATGGCTTAGTAGAAACATGTAGTGTTTGTGCATGATAGAGGCACGCTCATGTGTGGGTCAATAGAATGGTTAGTGCTTCTGTGTAAGGAGAGAGGCTCTTGTGTGTGCATGTAATATTGATTAGCCCCTAATATGCTCTTAATTGGTACTCATATGCTAGTCTGTCTATAAAAGTGATATATTTGAGATTTTGAAATTTTTCTACCGAGTTTTGAGAAAGGAGAGAAAAAGAGAGATTTTAGACGTCTAAATCAATTTCTTCATTTGTTATTAACTTTTTAAAATATTTTTCATATTTCATGTCTTAAATTCACAAGCATGTACTATATTTGTTCCTTTCCTGTATTTGCTCGCATGCATGTTAAGTTTGCTTATAAATCTTATGGTTTTGAATGTTGATGCAAAGTTTTAGGAATTTTGTGAAGTAGTTATGAGATTTTTACATAAATAGCTTTTTATGTCTTCTTTGTACAAAAATTTGATGAAAGCTCAACCTTATATTTTGGCAAGATTATTTGTCA